>OZ025298.1:155709870-155776896 GCA_964019185.1 Maratus speculifer | reverse complement strand
TTAAATTTTTGTAACTGATGTACTCCATTCCATTAGAAAGTAAAGGAAAAATAGCCATCAAATGGAAGATTGTTATGGGTGTTTGCTTTTTTCTCCAAAGCCCTGAAAGAAATGTTAGAAATACAATTAAAATACTTGTTACTCTAATCATATATATATTATAAAGCAGAAGTTCTGAAACTTCCAAACGAGTGTTTTCAAAAACTACCCGATGGATCTTTTTGCAGATTATATCATTCGATAGGAAATATTTTTGGGGAGGTTTGTGATACAAATATACAGGGATAACTCTGATTTTTCGTACTAAATTTCGTATTTTTCGGTTATTTTTGACGGAAGGGTTGCAACAACTAATTTTTTGGAATAATTATATTTCAAAAAATAAATAAAATGCTTTCTCTAATGGAAAGTAATATAAACATTTCGGAAAAAAAACCTGTTAATTCATTGATTTAAAACAAATAATGATAAAAAAAATCCGTTTAATGCAAAATAATATTATGAAAGGAAAAAAATTATCTTTAATCGAAAAAAAAGAATATTTATAATATTTAAAAAGTAACTCAAGGTGAAAGAAAGTTTTGAAGTGACGCAATATTTGGCTATTTATTTCTTTCGAGCCAGATTAAAAGAAAACAACATCTCAAAACTTTCATTAGGTAAAACATAAGTATTTTTTTTCTTTCTTTTTCTAAAAATATTTTTAAATCTAATTTTACCGTTATGTGTTTTACAGAAGAAACTCGCATAGTTAATTTTTTAAAAAATAGGCTCTAATTGTTATTTTTATGTTGTTTCTTCAATTGGGTGTTTCAATCTACTTTTGTCGCCAATCAATGCTATTCTAAAACAAAAAAAGCACAAGACGGAGCGATGTTCACAAGAACTATTTTTTCTCTCTTTTAATGAGTGAGAGCATTTTTAGGAAAAAATTTTACATTTAATTTAAATACATATATAGCAGTTAATACCACAAAAATGAATAATATTTGAATTTTAGGGTAAATGTCTTTCCACATACATAGATATTGTAAAATAATTTAACTGCAACTTTAAAAAAAAATTTTGGCACAGATATCTCATACGCACTACATTGGTGCGATCTGTCTCTTACGCCAGTACCATACATACATCTGGGTAATTAACTGACGCCAAAGTGTTATTATTTTGATTGATATGGTAACCCGGATTTTATTGTCTATTATTAATAATTTGTCCATTTAATTTTTTCTTCTTTTTTCCCCCCAATTATATAAACTATTTTAATCTAGGCACATTTGTCATATATGCGCCACATTTGCGCGACTGCAATAAAATGGTAACCTGGCTGTTGTTTATTTATTAATAATTTTTTATTTCCTTTTATTTTATTTTTTAAAGGATATAAATAGTTTTGTTTTATAATTATTAACTAAACTTTTTAAAATTTATTGTGATTTTCTAATTAAAATAACAGAAAATAATTGTAAACTATATATGTAACTGGTATTTGAAAACAAAATTTTCTCCGAATCGGCTTAGAAGAAAAAAAAACGCGCCAATGTGGTGCGTATATGTCATGTATACATTTTTTTCACTATCGTACAGTATTTAAACATGCTGAATAAATAACGATTATTGTTTTTTTCCAAACATGTTTGGCAAAGATATTATATACATACTGAGGTATCTGACTATCACCAAAACGGTGTTATTTTGGCTGATATGGTAACCCAGCAATAGTTGTTTCTGTATTAATAAATTGTTTATTTACTTTCAATTTCTTTTTAGAAATTCTATAAATTGTTTTGTGCTATAGTAACTTTTTTTATTTATTATTATTTTCGTTTTAAAATGATGAAAATAATTTTTTAAAATGCACATTTCTCCGCTATTCTAAAACGAAGATTTTGCCGCATTGGTATTGGTAGGAAATCTTGCAAATACGGGTTTGTGCCGGAGTTTTTTGTGAAATATGATATTTTCAAATGTAAATTGTGTGCTACACTATTAACACGTCGGCCAGTTTTGCCAAACTATTCAAATTTACATAAATTCATTTTAAATAACGAAAGAACAATAAACATAAAGAAAAAATACAAATTAAAAGTCGAATTAAAAAGCACTTATGACGTAAAAAAATACGCGTATCACGTGTAATATCAATTGCTATCATACTTACGATCATCGATTATTGACATTTATTCCTATAATCTGCTATTAATTTTTTTCTCGACAGAATAATCAAGTAGTACCGTACATTGTACAAACCCCAGTTCATATTACAAAAATAGAGCTAAATAACTAAATTTAGGTGCAAATGCACACACCCATGTTGTAAGAAAGAGGCACAAATGCACCACGTTGGGGTGATACATTTCTGGCGCCACTTTAATTGAAACTTCGTTTTCAAATGACAGATACATTTCTATTTTCTATTTTACATTTTTATGTATAGAGCATAACATTTTGTATCATTTTAAAATGCAAATGAAAGTAAATAAATAGTTCATTAATAAATTAAAAACAGAGATGGATTACCATAAGAGGCATAAAATGTTCATTTTAATTCAATCACGCCAACGTGATGCGTATATGACATCTGTATCAAAAAATGAATTTCACACATTCAAAAAACATTCACTTTATTTTTCTAAGGAAAACTTTATTTAACTTTATTTATTCTGCTGCATACCAAAAACGGAACACTGTAATACATTTGTCAAGAATAGATGTACGTTGCGAAATATAATATAATATTGATAGAGGATGTATTAAGGTTTCCACAGATACCCATATCCTCAAGTTGAGAGGTTTAGAGTTCAAAAACTATCAAATGAAAATGAATCACTTGAAAATTGTTTAAATTCAATGCTCAATCTCTGCGATCATAATGCTCGCTATTTTAGAAGTATGGTGAATACACAATATTTAAATTGCTCTTTTCATAATTGCCTCATTTATCTATCAAAGTCTACAATAAATAATAACTCTACAAATAATAATCTCAAGTATTTTTTTCTTAAAAGCCCGAATTTTATCGAATGCATAAGCTGATACAACAATATAATATTTTATTATTATTTTAATATATTTTGGTTGGCTCACTTTTGTTTTTTCTAGCTGAGTTTTGCACCGATGAAGAATCTCGACAGTAGATTCGAAACGGCTGTTTGCTAACTTTTAATGCATTTTAGGTGCATTTATTATCGTTGATTTTCTATTTTTAAATACAATGGCGTTTTGCATGATTTTCAGAAATGTGAAAGAGCATTCGAGGTGAAGTTGCTTTAAAAACCACAATTATATTCAATATTTTGTTTGATTCATGTTTTGTTTTGAAAAATAGACCAGCGCAGCAGGCTTAGCCTGATAGTAAAATATAAATCAGTAAAATATGACAAAACAATGTTTTTATAAACTATATTTAATTTTAAATACCTAGATTAATGTAACAAAAAAAATTAAGGCACGTGAATCATTAGATAACCGATTTTTTCAAGTTTCTATTTTACGGCATCTCTTTTAATTTTGCACTATTACAGTGGGTTGTCAAATCAATAGAGATAGTCATGAAATATAGGTTTTTTGAAAAATATTAGGATATAATTTGAAAATAAACATTGTTTTGGAGTTTGAAAAGCTTTATTGTTATAGTTTAAGTACTTACGCAATATTATATGAAAAAAAAAAACCCGACAAAAATATAATGCAGTCAATTTACCAATGTTAAGTAAAGAACATTATTATTTGTTGCTTCTCGGCATGCTTTCTATGTAATATCTGGCACTTTCTTTTATTTTAGGGTTGTGATGTCATACATATATTAGTTTTTCGATGAGTAGTACCTTGGTTACAATCATATCTTTGGCGATTTCTGCCTTAGTGATCTTCCATAAGTGTTTTAAGCGGTTCATGTCAGGAGAATTGCCAGACGAAGGTGAAACTGGGATATTTGGACAGCCAAAAACTTTGTAACACTTCCAGCTTTATCACAAAGTCCTGAATCATGTATAAACATATATATATGAACCCTTTACCACCTGGGAACTAATTTTCAATTTGCGGCAGCAGCAGATTTTGCATAATTTGCCTGTACTGGTCTTGTTTCATGGTTCCCTGGACAATGAAGAATCATCCAACCTCTTTAGAGCTTATGAAAAGACAACACTATTATTTGAACAGGGTGTTAAACACTCTCCACGATGCAGTCAGTCCTTATTTTGGACTACGCGTCGCCTTAAAAAAGCGGATTTTATCAGCTAAAATCTCAAAGGTTGATTCACCTGAGAAATACACCTGAAAAAAAATATGTTCAGAATTTAGAAATAAATCATTTTAAATGATATAAATAATAATTATCTGAACAACTGACCTTACTCCGGTCATCGACTGTCTTCCGGTGGTGCTTACGAGCCCAGACAAGGCGATTCTTCTTCATCGCTTCTGTCAACCGTGTTTTCTTGGCTGGACAATGCCCTGTCAACTCTTCCTCCGCTACTCTCATCTCAGAGACTGGTTTACCAGATTTTTGAACGATCTGAGTAATCAGTCACACACTTTTCTTTTGGTTTCCTAAACATATATCCCGGAATTTTCTATCGGTACGCGGAGTTGTTATGTGTTTTCTTCAACTTTTACCTTTTCGTTTGAGCGAAAGTGACTGGTTTTTGTTGAGATTTATTTCTATCCTGTTGGCTACTGACTTGGAAACTCTAGTAAGTTCTGCTATCTGCCTTTGGGAATGAATCGTTTGCAGGAGAAGGGTTTTTACCTGAGAATTTTTTTCATAGGGGATAAATCAACCCCTTGACTCATACTGAAATCAATAAAAATAAAAAATAAATTAAAATTGTAAGCAATTTCGCAAAAAAAAAAAACAAATATTTAATCAATAAAAGGAAAGCTAATACTCACATATAATTCTTAACTTTTCCAAAAAATAAATTAAAAAACCAAAAAAATTTGTTTAAATTAAAAAAAGCATCTTCCACTGTTAAGTGTGTAAAAGATTCAGCATATCTCCCGTTATTAAAATATTTATAGAAAGCAGACAAAGCTTTTAACATACCAAAAGTACATAAATGTTTAATTCTTAAGATATTAACAGCGGTAAAATACATTTCTGCAACACTTAAACCACTTCGAGCCGCTGTTAAGTGCACCCAAAATATGAAACTAGAAGAAAAAATATATGACTTTTCCGAATAATTTGGCAACCCACTGTATGTAATAGTGACTACGTGCACGTACTTGTTTGTAGATGCTGTTCAAGACTGCATCATAAATGTGGAATTATTCAGCTGATGCGAAGGACTATGTTTTATATAAACTAAAAATATATATTTTAAATCTTAAAACTGAAATATTTTTTATTATGTATATTTATATACACTGTACAAAAAATATTTCAGTCATAATATTTCATATACATATATATAGGTGAGTTCACAAAAATACTGAAATTGCCAGTCGGAACAACGAAATTTCTCATTAAATGTTATATAATGATATTTCGTTTGATACATTCTAATTAAAAATATCATTAGAAGTATTTAAGAGACATTACATGTATAATAACATAAATATTGGAATACAAAGACTTAAAATTTCCGATTGCCATTTTCCTGGCATGTCATATTGTGCTCTATCTGGTAAAGGGTCTTCTTTTTTACTGCGTAAACATCTTTTTTCAATTTCTATTTCATATTTATCACTTATAAACAAACATTTGAGGAAATAACAAATTCTATATTCTGCAAATAATTTACAGTAATTAAATATGTTTGTCACTGAAATAAATGCCATTTTCCTGGCTTGCTAATTTTAGTTATTTGTCAAGCATAAATAAGGCGCTGCAGAGCTAATCTCATTTTTGACGTACTTCAAATAAGTATTAATATAGTCCTAGCTACCAGCAAGATCTTTTAGATATTTCTTTGAAAATAATACAATTAATGTCTGTAAAAACCGAGTAGACTTTTATTATGCCATTTCCTGGTAAATAAATAAATAAACAAACGAGAATGTAAAAAGTGTTTTCGGATGAAATTTTCATTATCCTGAAATTCATATCCCAAGAAATGACATATAAGTACATACAAAGAATATTATCATTTAGGTTCTTAAAAAACTGGTATTTTTATATGGAAGATCGTTTTCTCTCTACAGTCACCGCAAAAAAATCTTGACATTTTCGATTTCAGATATTTTGTTAAATATCTAGAAATATACTTGAGGAATGATTCTGAAACTCCAGATGTATAAACAAAATTGTACAGGTCATATATTTTCGAAAAGAATTTTTTTCCATAATCCAATAGGGGACCGTCAACAAATTGAAAAAGAACAAATATCTTTTGAATAACCCTGTCAAAACTAATGTAGCAAAAGCATTCAAACTGGAGATTATGATTAAATGGCTTATGGCAATAAACTTTATTCATTTTTAGGCAGATAGTATGCATACATGTAGAGAAATGAAGGTTTTATTTCCCAAATTTTGCCAAGATTTTTGCTTATATTTTGCAAAGTTCTGAATAGAAAACAATGTTCTTTTCAGAAAATATGAGAAAAGACATTGTACATGATACCCTGTAATCAAAATTAAAAAATATTTATAATTGAAAAATGAGCAAGTTAACTAAGTAAATTTTCACTACGCATGCGTCAACTCTATAAAAATTGCATTTACATATTGTGCTAGCTAAATGTATAGAGCAACTTTTGTTAAAGTTTCAATATCATAGCTTGAAAATTCTGAAAATTATCGTCTAAAGAATAACATCAAAATCCGATATTTCCAAAATGAAAGAAAAAAATAAGAGGTTCTATCCATATTCTATTGATTAGTGTCTACACAGTATTGCACGTACTACTATATTTGGATACATATGCTTATCTTTTTGCTTCATTTTGGAAATAACGGATTTTGGTCTTATTCTATCGACAGTAATTTTCAGAATGTTCAAGTTATAATTTTGAAACTTTAACAAAAGTTGCTCTATATATTTAGCTAAGACAATATGCAAATGAAATTTTAATAGAGTTGACGCATGCATAGTGAAAATTTATTTAGTAAACCTGCTCATTTTTCATACGGATATTAAAAAATTTAATTTTGATAACAGGATATTATGTATAATGCCTTTTCACATATTTTCTGGAAAGAACATTGTTTTTTTATTTAGAACTCTACAAATTATAAGCAAAAAAAAAAACTTAGAAAATTTCAGACCGTTTTTATAAAAACCTTAATTTCTCTACGAGTATACATGCTATCGACATAAAAATGAACACAGTTTATTGCCATAAGCCTTTTAATCATAATCTACAGTTTGAACGCTTTTGCTACATTAGTTTTGACAGGGTTATTCAAAAGATACACTTTTTTTTTCAATTTGTTGACTCTATGGGATTTTCAAAAAAGAAAAATTCTCGAAAATATATGACCCGTACTATTTTGTTTATACATAGGGAGTTTCAGAGTCATATCTCCAGTATATTTATAGATATTTAACAAAACATCTAAAATCGCAAATGTCAAGATTTTTTTGCGATGGCTGTAATAGAAAATAAAGGTTTCTCTTTAAATTTTGAACTGTTTTCAATGGATACTTTTAATATCTCAGATGATCAAAATTTTGTTATATTACCCCACGTGCATTTGGGTCGACACTGAATACTAAAATATCATAATTCTTGTCTTCTAGTTTTTTGTTATTAAATCATTCAAAATTATAAAATAAATTTTTAATTTACAAATTTGTTGCAATATGCTGATATGAACAAAAAATTACTTAAATGAAATGTATCGACAATTTTTTAATGCGGAAATTTGATTTTGTTGAAGATAAATGGTATATTTCTATGCCATTATTTTTTTTATGTTATAATTACTTTTTTCATGAAGTAAATATACTCATTAAATTTAAATGTAAAGCCATACATTTTTTTCAAAAATATATCAAGCATGTAATCAAAATAAAATTCTGTTAAGAAATTGCATGATTATACGTAATTTAATCATCCATTGAAACCTTTATTCTTATTAGAAATATATAAATTGATAATCTTTATGAAATGTAGAAAATTTGCAGAATAATTACTTTATTAATGGAACACAAGGAAACTCTTATATTGAAGAAAATATCATTTCGTCTCAACTACGTTATTCAAAAATAATTAAATTTCGAACATTTCAGAATTAAATTAATAAGGCGTAAATGCGCCTTTATAATTTTATATCAATTATTTTTTTAGTACATTACTGCTTATTTAAGGCAATGCGCAGGAATGTTACTTAATGGGTTTTTTGTTCTCTTTACTTAAAATGTAATGCATTATATTTTTAAAAAATTTTTAATCGGTAATTTAATTTAGTTCATGCATTTTCATTAATGTAAAATAACAGAATTTTCGCAAATTGAACTTTAAGTTGTCATTTGGAAAAATATTTTCAAGACAGATAGTTTTGTACATTTTTTAAATGATAATATACGCGAAAAAGAAAATATTTTTTTTTCATTTTTCTTAACCTACACACATTTTTTTTTTTTTAGTTTAGACAAAAAACTTTCACAAACTTCTATCTATTAGCAGTGAGATATTTTTATACCATTTAATATTAATCATCATTTGTATTCGATTTTTTCAGGTAAATTTCGGATCTTGTTGTCAAAAAGCCGTAATCTTGCTTTTTGTAATTTTCAAAAGAAAAAAAATGGTGCAATTGTGGAATTTAAATTTTAAATTATTCACTCGCGCGCAATTATCGATGAAGATGCTCAAATGATTGCCGATCCAACACGTTGTTGACCCGGGCATCGTTCCATTAACTTCCTCTGAACAATTTCATCATTTATTTACACTACTTCACATATAATGAATGTTGGTAGGGCCTGAAATGACATGAAGGCACATGTCACTTCAAATCCGAGAGAAAGTGGCGATTCAAGCTTTCGAAATGCTTTTGCACATCAAACTCAGCAACCTCTACATTCTAAACGCTGCATTTTCTGCGACACCATTCCTACATTATAGGGCTAAATGTGACGTAAGATTTGTGATTTTAGACGTTTTGTTAAATATCTGGAGAAATACACGAGAAATTATTATGAAACTCCAGATGTGTAGTTAAGAAAAAAGTCACAATTGTGTTTTAACCTTACGCATTAATTGTTCAGCCGTTATGTATTTGAAAAAAAAACATTAAATGAAAGACGGAAAAGAAACAATTTACATTTAATGTTTGAGCACTTTTTTAATAAAGAGAACAATGTAATTTATTAACCAACTAAAAAATGATTATTTCTTTCAGTCTAGAGGTATGTGAGACACATCTGAATCCTCGATGGGACCGGTTTTTATTCATTATCTGAATAATCCATGTTCAATGTAGAGAAATGAAATATTTCTATTGAAACGATAACAGAAATAGCGATAAAAACAAAAATAAAAAATATTAAAACTTCAAAAACAAATTGAGATACAGCCTTCAAACATATTGCATTTAAAAGTACATTTTTTCCTATAGGAAGGTGTAAAATTGCATGATGTTTAGAAGCTTAAAAATTGCAGTACGAAAAATTGTAAAAGTGAAATTTCATTAAAAATTTAATATGATTGGCCGAAGAATGTTAATGTTTAGTCCATGAAGTATGTAATATATAAATCTGTTTTTACGTAATTTATCGCTTTGATCATCATGAAAATGATGTTTCTTATTATTATTAAAATAACTTCATACATTTTTTGATGGTATAACATTAAATATTAAACGAAAATCGCTATAACAGCGCATACACTCGGCAGTATATTTAAAAATCGAAAGAGCACCTGCTTGTCAGACCCGGAAACGCACATAAAAATTTTGGTTCAATTCTATAGATAACTTCATAAACTTTTTCATGGAACAATAATGAAATTGACATTGTGATTTTAGCGTCCACATCCGGGGGATTTAAAAAAAAAAATGTTAGGACTTGCTGACGATAGCCAAACACTTATACAAAACACTAAGTTCATTTCTATAAATTCATAATTGTTTTGGTGGTACAATATTAAAAATGACACAAAAACGATTATTGCAGGGGTCCTTTCCGATAGATTTTTTTTCAAATTCAGGGAGGGCCTACTATCCATAGCCACACACTTATACAAAAAATTTGGTCCAATTCTATACCTAATTTCATGCATTTTTCGATGGTGTAATATGGGAAATGGCACAAAAATCGCTATTACAGGGCCCCGTTTCAGCAAAATATTTTAAATTGAAGCAGAGCCTGCTTGCCATAGCCAAAAAACATACGCAAAAAATTTGGTTAAATTCGACGTATATCTTCATACAATTTTTGTTGGTAGAATGGCGACAAAAGGGCACACACACGGACACATGGAAAGACAGATATTTAAAAAAAAAATTTTTTTAATCTCTGACCCTTAAAATTTGTAAATCTGTCGAAAACTGGAAGTCGAAATTTTTTTTATTAAAATACTTTTTTTATTAAAGATAGAAGAAAGTAAAAATGACAAACTTTTGGGGTTTTGGCTTATACCTGGCAGAGTAGGCTTTTTATATAAAATGTAACATTTTATTAAAATACAGAAGAAAAAAATTACCGACAATTCGTGTTTTTTTTTTTTATTATTTTTTTTTTGAACCACATATGGTTTTTTTGTAAATAGTTGAAAAATCCCCGAAAGCCAGCAATTTTAAAAGGTCGTACAACAAATACTATTTTTTGCGCACTCTTTCCGTTCATAATACTAAAATTAAACATTTCACTGTAAACATTTGCTAAAGTACAGGCTTTTTATTAGGTTACATATTTTTATAATGTAATCATGTATTATAATGTAATCATAACTTCGAAAACTCGGCATTCAGAGATCCACCAACTTAAAAAATCTGACACCAAAATTGTCTGCTCTCCCTTTTTCCTTCTCCAACTTACTGGATAAATAAAAATATAAATTGTTTACGGATGAAACAATAATGCTTTACCAGAGAGCGAAAACGTTGGCGCTGTGCTAAATGGCATCCTTTATAATACTGGTAGCAGTTTAGAAGAGCAAGGACGAAATCTTAGGAATTTAAAGGAAAGATCTCACTGGAAAAATAATTTGCTAAGTAAGTTTATACGTTAAAACTTAAGTTAAGTTTTTACGTTAAAGTTTTTACGCTAATGCATTAAAATGAAGAAGAAAATATCTCTATTTTTTACGTTCTAATTTATTTATTTATTTATTTAAGGCATATGGTTGAAAACTCGCCAAAATTTTAATAATTTCGGAAATCCTTATAAAAACAAATTCTTATGCACTCATTTCTATATATGGCAATAAAAGTAAGCATTTCACTATATCTTATGCTTTGAAAAAGAAGCTAAAATTCTCTAAAATTTTGTGTGATTCATTTTATAGGAACTATAAGAAAGAGAAAATGAACAACCAAACATGAGTTTTAAAAATTTTTAATTTTGGCCTGCTTTTTAAACGAAATACAACTCTGTGAATCGTCTGTGATATCTGCTCTCGACAGTTCTATGGCTAGACTTAAAGGATAAAAATATCTTCAACAGGTGTGCAGCTATCTTTTAAATGCCTAAGAGTGACTGCTGTACCACAGCAGTCAAAACCAAACAACAAAACCAAATCTTTAAAGAATAGTATCACCCCCTGGAACTTTTTATTAAAGTCTTAAAAATATGCAGATTTCAACTAGAGCTGAAGCCTCCAGATTCACGACAGTGGGTGGTATTTTCAAAAATATCCGTGTTAGAACACGGCCAATTTCATTAGAGGACTCGAAAGCTTTTGATTGTTAGGACGGATTTCAGGCCATCAGATCATGTGATCTCCCCCGACCCAATCCTGCGAAAAAGTACTACTAGCAAAGGGCGTTACGAAAAAGAAATCTCCCTGCTGATTGGATTGATTATTGGATTGATTACTGATCATTGATTATTCATATGATATGTTATCATGAACTCCGTCCTAACAGTATTAATAGCTTCCTAGGCCTCTAATTGAGTTGGCCGTGATTAGAAGCAACTTGCCAGGCACAAAAGAACCTAAATCGACTGAAAGCTGAAGAAGAAGAGTGAAGAAATCAACAAAACAAGATTCTTTCCACCAGGGAAGATCCTTTACGCGATATGGGCATCTGAATATGTCGCATGCAAAGCTACGTAGTTTGTATTCTAAAAAAAAATTCCTCGAAGCATTACATTAGGGGTGATTGTTGGCTTTTGTACAACAATGACCTGTTTGTAGATTTTTTTAAGAATAAGAATGCCGTCAATATTTTTTATATCTTTATGCCATAAAAGTAAAAAATGTCCTTCCGGCAGTGCCGGGAGGAAGAGGTAGCTTTCATACATTATTTATTTATTTATTGATTTTAAGTTATATTATTCAAACATACGAATCTCAAATTAGTGGAGGCCGATTTTATAAGATGGAATACTAGTTTTTATCAAGACTGAATATTAATAGGAATTTTTAGAAATAAGTCGTTTGTTAGTCAACCTGGTTTTATTTTAATTGATTTAGAGAGTCGCCAAATTCCACGACATCATGAAGTGTATGCCATTTAAAGTAACATGATGATAAAACAAACCAATGATCTTGGTTGAAATCTTAATTCATGTGCACATGCACACTCATATTGAAATAGATTAATATATACAAGTGCTGTCGCGGGCAAATTGATTTTTTAAAAAATGTCAACCACGTTAGAAATTCAAACTGCTATATCTCAGGTTTCAGTTCATACTATGTACACACCAAGTTACATCCAAATCGGTTCATAAATCCGCGTGTTATCACGTGACAAATACGGATAATTTTAAAATGTCAGCCATAAGAAAAACTCAGAGTGCTATAACTCAATGATTTTTTTTTAAATGTAGACAAAATAAAAAGTGTTCTGGAATCGTTGTTTTCAGTTCTATCACGTAAAAGAAAAATATTTTTCAACTTTTAATTTTTTCACATTTAATTTTAAATTTTAAATTAAAAAAATTAAAATGGCGGATGATTCTGGCCAACGAACTCGGCCGAGACATTTGTATGTACTATGTACATACCAAGTTTCATTTAAATCGGTTCATAAATACGTTAGTTATCGCATGAAAAAGATCAGATATATATATATATATATATATATATATATATATATATATATATATATGTATATGCAGTACGTGTCTAAAGTTTAAGCACAATAGCAATTTTAAAATAGAACTTTAAATATTACCTTTAATTTCAATATCTGCTTTGTATTGTTAATAATATCTATTTTTACACCATATTCATTTAATTTCACTTATAAATTTTATTTCAAACCATGGAGTTTAAGAATAGAAGAAAAATGACCGTGTCAAAAGTTTAAGCACAAAATCGTTTTTATGCAAATTTTACAGTCTGACGTAAGCGGTTGCGCTCGCAAACAATTTCTGGCTGTATAAGAAGCAGCCCGCTGTTGTTTTTTAAGTTAGTACAAAATGCCCAAGTCGAAAGAATTTTTAGAGGAGGAGATGATAAAAATTTGGAGTATGAGAACAAAATGTAATTCTGTTTCTGAAATTGCAAGTGCATTAAAAAGGTCAAAACAAGGTATTCATCAAATTTTGGCTCGAGATAATGATTTTAAACGAAAATTTCGTTCAGGAAAGCCGTGAGTGACTAGTTTGAGCGAAGATAGCCGATATCAGAAATTTATTTGGCTTCAACTGGTAATTACTGACTTTCGGAAATTAAATATACAGTTGGAAAACAAATATCGAAAAAAACTGTTTATAGAAGAGTTTTTAAATTCAAATACAGCAAATACCGTAAAATGGCTCGATTACCGTGTCTCAAACGACACCATAAAGAAGCTAGATTACAATGGGCCAAAGAGAATATGTCATTTGGTGAAAAGTGGCCGAATGTCATATTCAGTGATGAAAATAAAATGGAACCTCGATGGCCCTGATGGGTTTAAGTACTATTGGCATGATCTTCGCAAAGAACCTAGGAGTGTATTTAGCCGATAACATAATGGTAGTTCTGTAATAGTATGGGGGGGATATTTCTTTCAATGGTCAGACATCTCTAGCATTCATCAGTGTTCGTGAAAACTTTGAAAACTACCAAGAGACACTTGCCAATAATTTGCTTCCTGTTGCGGAGGTTTTTAAGGGGAGAAAAATGGTTATGTCAACATGATAATGCTTCCATCCATACCTCAAACTCAACTTCATCGTGGCTTAAGTTCGAAAACAGTGTCTGTTTTGAAATAGCTGGCAATTAATCCTGATTTAAACTTTATAAAAAATATGTGGGGTATTTTCATTCATGCAGTTTATCCAAATGGAAAGCAGTATTCTTCAGTTAAAGATTTAAAAGATGCCATTGAGAACGCTTGGTTTTAAAAATGAACCAGAAACAATACAGAACCTCATTTTAACGATGGATGACCGTATATTTACAGTGATTCAGCAGAAAAGAGCAATAATCAAATATTATTTTTTTTATTCTTTTTCTGCTAAAGACTAAAAAACTACTGTGCTTAAACTTTTGACAGACTCATTTTTGTTGTTTTGATAAATTTTATTATTTAAGATAAATTTTATAGCATGCATCTCTTAACTATCTTTTTAAAACTATAATTTGTAGGCTATGTGAAAAGGGAAGTAATTTTCACCCATTAATGAAATTTTCTTTTGAATATATATATATATATATATATATATATATATATATATATATATATATATATATGTCAACATTTCAACGGAGGGTGGTTTTGGGGTCTGGGGGTCATGGTCGGTGAAAATATACCAAAATTTTCTGGAAGTGCTTTTCTCTGGACGGCTGAAATAGGTAGCTTTTTAATTTTTGTAATGAAAGCTACCTAATAAGCAAAGATATTCCTATTTAATTGCAGTGGAGAGTAACTAGTTTAAATTACAGTCACCCATGCTAGCATTGACAACAATAATATTACAATAATCATTGTAAATAATGTAAATAAAAAATTGTTATCTTTAGGTGACAGTGTTCTTTATAATGTGTCGAATAATCGTATTTTCTTTTTTAATATTAAATGCAAACTTGTTTAATTGTGAATATTTTGACATACAACTAAAAATTTTAAATGGCTTTATCTTCATGTAATTTTTTTTTACTGAAACGTTTTAAAAATGCTATGATTTTTTTTTCATGTATTTAAGACAGAAATTTAAACTTTTTTGCACATGTTCTCTAATATATACGTGATGAATATATGCATGGAATTAGCCTGCAGGGTTTTTTATTTTTATTTTTGGAAATAAAAGTACATGAAGATGTGTTATATTTCATTGTTTCACAGTATATACATACATACACACACACACACATATACACATATATATGGAAAAAATTGCGTTAAATGTAATATTAGATTATTCTAAAAGTCCTTCCGGCAGTGCCGGGAGGAAGAGGTAGCATTCATATATTATTTATTTATTTAAAATTAAGTTATATTATCCAAACATACGAAGCTCAAATTAGTGGAGCCCGATTTTATAAGATGGAATACTAGTTTTTGTCAAGACTGAATATGAATAGGAATTTTTATAAATAAGTCATCTTTTAGTCAACCTGGTTTTATTTTAAGCGATTTAAAGAGTCGCCAAATTCCACGACATTATGAAGTGTATGCTATTTTTAAGCAACATGGTGATAAAACAAATCAAAGATCTTAGTCGAAATCTTAATTCATGAGCACATGCACACTCATATTGTACCAGATTAATATATACAAGTGCTGTCGCGAGCAAATTGATTTTTTTTTATGTCAACCACGTTAGAAATTCAAACTGCTATATCTCAGGCGTTTTTTAAGTTAGAGGCAAAGCAAAAAATATTCCGGAATTCATTATTACGATAAATACTTTAAAAAGAACCCTTTTTTCAATTTCTAATTTTTTGTTTGTCCATCATTATACAAGATATATATATCATCATTTAAAAGATTTTTGACAAAATTAAATGGCGGCCATTTTAAAACAAGAGGACGGATGAAGTTGGCCAGTGAACGTGGTCAAGACATTACTATGTACTAAGTGCACACGGCGTTATATCCAAATCAGTTTCTAAGTCATCCAAATCATCCCTTTCAATTTCTTATTTTTTGGCACCTAATTTTAAAATTTAATTAAAAAAAAATTAATATTCCGCCATTTTGAAACAAGATGTTGGATGGAACTGGCCAACGAACTCGGTCCAAACATTGGTATGTACTATGTACGCACGAAGTTTGATCCAAATCGGTTTATAAATACGCGTGTTATTACTTCACGAAAATCAGATCATTTCAAAATTTAAGCAACACCAGAAATTAAATGTTGTATAACTCAGTCATTTTTTAAGATAGAGACAAAACCAAAAATGCTCTGGAATCTGTGTATCAAGGTCAAATGCATAAAAAAGAATCTTTTTCAATTTCTCACTTTCTTGTACCTAATTTTAAATTTTAAAATTAAAAAAAATTAAATGGCCGCCATTTTGAAACAAGATGGCGGATGGAACTGGGTATAGAACTCGATTCAGGCCTCAGTACATACTATGTACACGACAAGTTACATCCAAATCGATTCATATATACGCGTGTTATTACGTGACAAAAATCAGATAATTTCAAAATGTCAGTCGTAAGAAAAATTCAAAATGCTATAACTCAATGATTTTTTAAAAAATATAGACAAAATAAGAAGTGTTCTGGAATTGTTGTTTTCAGTTCTATCACGTAAAAGTAAAATATTTTTCAACTTTTATTTTTTTCACATTTAATTTTAAATTTTAAATAAAAAAAATAAAATGGCCGCCATTTTGAAACAAAATGGCGGATGATTCTGGCCAACGAACTCGGTCGAGACATTTGTATGTACTATGTACAGGGGCGTAAACCACCCTTGTTGCGTAGGGGGGTGTAGACTCATAAATTTCCGACTCGAAAAAAGGAAATTTCCGAGAACTGTGAAAAATAAAATACCGACTTAAAATAAAATATATTATATACTATTATATATATATATATATATATACATATATAATATCATACATTAAGTTCACGGATCCTGACGGCTTATGAAAGATTGTGTTATTCTGCAAAGACAAATCTAATCAACTTGTGTGAAATTCTTGATAGAACACAAGGTGGTTGTTTTGCAGTCGTACGCGTAAGTGTAGCAAGGCAATGGATTCCATAATTCGGTGATTTCTCCACCAGAAACGGATCCAGTTTGTTATTCTAAGTTATTTATTCATCAAACATGAAAAAATAAAATGAGTCTCACATATGAAAAACTTCGTAAATCCTTCATACTTTGGCCTGAATCTCTGTGTCATACTGTATGATTTTAAAAAGAAAATTTAGAAAACTACAAGTGCCGAAGACAGGATATAATGTATGTCGAAACACTTGAAACAAGACAGAAATCTAAGCTCCGAAGGCATTGCATCTGCTTTTCGTTAGATTCGCAGAGGGCGAAAGATATCGACGTTGTACAGAAATAAGCCAATCAGTGAAAGGAGCACATCAAGAGATGGGCAGGTAAGTAAATCATTCGAGAGAGGAGTGGCTTAAAAAGCCCATACCTCGTAGCGTGGTGTTTTTGAAGTAAAAAGCTCAGCATCGAAAAAGCGTGGGAATATAGATTACAGGAATTAAGATTGGAAATAAAAATAACAAAATGGCTTTTCAAATTTTCGAAAATAAAAACTAGCTTACCTCAGGTTATTATAGATTAGATAGTTGATAAAATTTATAAAGGAATAAAAGCTTTAGATTAAGATTTTGAATGAGAATTTAGAATAATTTAGATGAATATTGGGAAATGAAATGTTTATACAACACACACACACATGCATACACATATATATACAGTCAACCTTCGCCCGATACGCTAGTCGGTTTTCCTAAAAGATTATTGAATAAAAAAAATATCACAGATAAAATTAAAATAAAACTACATTTTCTTAACATCTAATAAATTAACTATTATTGTTGTGTTATTCGTATAATTTAACATTATCTCCTTTTATGTCGATGTTGGCGATAGAACAGACAAAATACCTCTAAATCCTCTAACTATAATACTGTAATTAACAATTTTTTTGGTAGGTTTGTTATACTGAATTTTATGTTCCTACCTAAAATTTGTGTTCAGATATGGTGAAACGAACTAAAACTTGCAATCATCCCATTAAACCTACCTATTTGAGAATTTCCAAAACCAATAAAATATATATTTAAATATGTTTTAGTATATTGCGAAATGATCTAAGAGTTTGAATATCCTCCTTTTAATCTTTTTAAAGGTGGGAAAATTTCTAAAATCTCTGAAATGCATGTAAAATTACTTTCAAATTAGCTTGATAACTTGAATTTCATGCCACTACCTAAAACTGCCACCAGCATATCGCCAAATGTTTTAGAATTTTTGACTCCCTTTAACTCATTTAGAGGGCAATTTCTAAAATCCTGAAATACTCGCTTATTTGCACTGGCCTGCGATGAAAAATTTTTTATAAGAACTGATAGCTGAAACTTATGTATTTTTTATTTATTTATTTATTTATTTATTTGTACTTTTTTAAAGAAAAATAATGAAAAACTATCATGTTACTTTTTTTTTTTAATCAGTTTTAATTAGATTTTTATGAACATTACACAAACCATATATCCCATTCCTCATGGACTTTATAAGCTAGTACCTTCAGTTGAATTATCAGTTATCTCACCAGAGTCTTCAGACTAGGAATATCCAGAATTTAAGGATCCGATGCCAAATATTAAGAAGCTATTCTCCTCAGTCCTTCTCTCCACTTGAACTTAATGATCTAACTAGAGATATGAACATTTAGAAAGAGGAAATTTAAATTTTGAGCTTCAAATTGAAAGAAAAAAAAAATATTGGCTAAAGAAACCTGTTTCTATTAGTACAGGAATCAAGAAAAGGAATGTGTTAAGTACTTTGAGGAAGAGGAGAAGTTGGTCGATTGTTATGCTGTTCGCGAACTGAACAGAAATTTTAATATCACTTACGGAAAAAATGAATGGAGGTTGTTAATCGATTCATCTTTAAGTTGTCCTTTATTATGGAAGCCAGTATATATTTGTACCAGTTGGTAAAACGGTGCGTTTAAAAGAACGCTAAGTAAACTTGGCTCTCGTTCTCAACAAAATAAAATATGCCAACCTCGGATGGACTATTTGCGATGTTTCGAAAGTTATCTTGGAGAACATGGCGAATACACAAAATACCCATGCTTCATCGGTGAGTGGGACAGTCGTTATAAAACTTAACATTAGGTCAAAAAGAAATGCGGTCTGGCAGCAGGGATTTTCATCCATTTAAATTTATAAAAAAAAAATCAATTTCTGAAAAACCAATTTGCCTCACTAAGAAACGAATATTTTACATAGATTTAAATGGATAAAATAATTGTTGCAGATAGTATATGTAAAATTGTCCGAGACAATATCTTTTCAAAAAAGATTTCAGCAAAAATATTGATATCAATTTTATAAAAAATCTTGACATAATTGGGAAAAATGGAGGTCATTTAAAAAATCAGCACACCAAATAACATAAAAACCAATTGCAACTTCTTTTGATTTTTTCAAAAACTTCAATTTTGCAGGGTTGTGTTATTTTTTAGTAGTTTTATTTTCATTAATTCCACACTTCTGTCTAAAACGGCAGGTGAGAAATATCAAATATTCAATAATTTTCGACCTCCTTTACCTCTTTAGGTGAAAAATTTCTAATATACTAAAATATGTTATTAATTATTTCTTTAGCAGATTTATTTTCTTGAATTTCACGTTCCTATCTAAAACGACTGCAGAAATATAACCAGTTGATCTATAAAACGATATCTCAACAAAATTGAATTGCACGACTTGCATTGCTTTTTTTTTTTTTTTTTTTTTTTTTTTTGTTCTTTTCATTTAGGAGGTGGCATAATTGATACCAAAAATATTGAATTATTAAATTTTTACAAAAATATTCTCATGAATAAAAACATATAACGATTAACGGCCTTAACGATTTCGTGCCATATGATCAGGAGCTAGAATACTAATGGTTTAAGCAGAATGGTATTAGATATTTAGAATTAGATATTAAGAAGTTTCGTAGGAATGCCCATCGTGGCGCAACCGTAGTTTTGTTTTGTAACTGACACAAGGGAAGGATTCAAGTTGTCTGGGTGTGCCAAAGCATTATCTGGAAGTGAAACAATGTTTTATCTCTTTAATTTTTAGAAATCAATTAAAATCTTTTTAGCGTTTCTTGAGGAAAATTGAAATTTGATTGCTCTAGTACTAGTTTAAAGACCAAAAACGTGTCAAAAATACAGTTTTTTTTTTATTTTTAATTTAAGTTTATAAATAATTCTAATGACATACTTTAAATCTGCGTAAAAATTTGGTGTCAACTCTGTTTTTCCGACTAAACAAAATGTAGTTATAATAATGTGAAAAAACAATCGAATACAATTGATTAAGGTAAAAGAAAACAAACGAATTATTTCTGATAGAAGTAAAATCATATAGATTGTAAAATATCCAGTTTAATTCGATGTCAAAGTACTTGGGTGTTTTCAATTTTCATTAAAATTACGTAAAGTAAACAAATTTCACATTAAAAAATAGTAGAAAATATAAAACCACAATTATTTTCGATTAAAAGTTAAATTCGTGTAGCTTGGAAAACATCCAGACTGATAAGGAAAAGTACTATATATTTGCAATTCATTTTTACATTTTCATTTGATATCACCCACATTCAGTGATACTCATTTCTAACTACATTTAAAGTTAGAGAAAACGAAGAATTTTCATCACTTCAATCAGCATATCTTAAAATTTCCACACCAAAGTAAAAAATTTTCGACAATACAGCAGAATCTCGATATCTCGAGATCAAAGTGCTCGTGAAAAAATCGGAATATCGAGGTTTTTGATCAAATTATCAACATTTCATGTAAAATTAACATAGCTGGAATAAGTATATAAGTATTTTTTCGTCATATCGAGATTTTTGAATTCAAAATATTCGACAAATCACAGTCCATCTCTATAGTTTTTATTGAAAGAAGAAAATCTGAAATATTTCCGACTAAGAACAGATTCATGTAAGATTTTTTTCTTTTTTTTCTAATTAAAAACTACAATAAAAATTTCTCCAATTCACAAGTTTTTATAATTTAATATATCTATATATATGATTAAAAAAAATTGCGCCGTTTTGCTCTCTCTTAACTTCAATTCTAAATTTGTGGAACATATTTCAATCTTAGTTTCGTAATGTATTAACTTGTAACAGCTAAAATTCTTTTTCTTATTTTATTTATTAATAATTTATTGTTTGCTTCTCAAAAAGGCGGGAAGTATTTCGTAACCTTTTTACTTTCTGTAATATTCTCGGGATTTTAATTTTATTTTTTATTTAACATCGCGTGATCGGTGTTAATGCGCGTTGTTAAAGGGCTTGTTATTTGCGAGGTAAAATACAGATCCTGCCCGAGGACACGCCTCCTTATACCAATCAGAGCTGATCATTCTTTGACGTTCAGACTCGAGTTAATCCTAATTGGATTTTTAAATTGATTGACGCGGAGTAGGAGGGAGCTAGTTTGTCGTGAAAATGTTCCTTTCTCCTTTATTTTTTAAGAGCGTCAGAATGCATCTGTCTTTAAAACTAGTAAGACGTTCGTTTGGTTTGTCCGATAAATTGGAATATTTAATGATGTCGATTATTTCACGAAGTTTGGAGTACTCGATGTGTGCAACGGTTAATGCTGGAATGACTTCGTTTGTCTTATGACTTATAATAAATAAAAATTGCAAAGACTGAGTGACTTGTTTTTTTACGGGGAAATTCCCAATAAAACTCCTTCGTTGCTTGAAAATTTACACTACGGCTACAGAACCTTGCTGCTGATTATTAGATATTAATAAATGTGATGTATCAACCCTGGTGATGCACTGGAGCTTGTACGGTGTTCTGGAATCTCGACGTCATCGCCGTTCTCGTTACATATACATATATTGTTTACGACTAAACGTATATTTTTCCGATCGAACAGGAATTTTCCCGATTGATTTTTTCATTTTTCAATTTGTAAGTCCTTTTTGGTAAAAACCATTTTTCCGACTAAACGTACTTTTTCCTATCGAATAGGAATTTTTCTAATTGTTTTTTTTTTATCGTTATTTTAATTTGCAAGTCCTTATATTAAATAACATTTTTCCGACTAAACGTACATTTATCAGATATATTTTTTCATTTTTCCAATTTGTAAGTCCTTATAGGTAAATACCATTTTTCCGAATAAACGTATATTTTCCCTGTCGAACGGGAATTCTTCTGGTTAATATTTTCGTTTTTTCAGTTTGTACACTGTAAAAATTTTTGGTCTCGAATCACGGTGGTTATACCGTCAACTTTGTGACACTTCCTTTTACCGTAATTTTACTAGACGGTATATATACCGTAAAATACTTAAAGTACATGTACCGTAATTTAACTGAACATAAATTTAAATATTTTGTGGTATATGTACCGTAAAATATTTAAAGTCTATGTACCGTAATTTAACTGGACGGTATATGTACCGTAAAGTATTTAAAGTACATGTACCTTAAAAAAATATCGTTACAGCATATATACCGTAAATTAAATATATGGTATATGTACCGTAAAGAATATTTTTACAGCACAGATACCGTAAATTAAATGTACGTCATATGTACCGTAAAAAATATTTATACAACATACATACCGTAAATTAAATGTGCGGTATATGTACCGTAAAAACATTTGTAATCAGTATGTGTACCGTAAATGAAATATACGGTATATATACCGTAAAAATACAGGATGATCCAAAAAAAATCCCTCCCACATTTGACAGGTTAAAAAAAACAAAAACGACTCTAATGAGAAACTTATTTGTTAAAAATATGGAATAGATATGACGAGAGTTTAAAATGACTATTTTTCAGAAATGACTTCTGGAAAGTGTCCTCCATTGCGAGCAATATACATTTCAAGACGATGTCTGGAATCTATCATCACGAACGCATCGTCTTGTGGGAGAATTGCTACTTCCACCTGAATTACTCTCTTGAGGTGAGAATGAGTGTAGGTCTTGTCTCAAGATATTCTCAAGCAGAGGTAGCCGCTTCCACAAGACATAATATGTTAGGGGATGATATACTTCAGATATTGTCTAGAAATTTATATTGCTTAAAATGGATAACACTTACCAATCATCGTTTCTAAAACATAGTCATTTTAAACTCTTGTCATACCCATTGCATATTTTAAAACAAACAAGTTTCTCTTTACAGTCCTTTTTTATTTTATATTATCCTGTCAAACATGGGATATTCTTATGTGTTATTCTGTAATCAGAATCGATGAATATACATGGTAAGCACAAGTCTTACTCTTATTATAAAAACTTATTTTGGCGAGAAATATTAGATATGTGAGGATACATTTAAATATTTTGTTAATATATATATATATATATATATATATATATATATATATATATATATATATATATATATATATATATATTTTATAAATATTAAATTTTCTGTATTTCTTAAGGAATATTTTTTTGTTTTTTGTCATTACGTACAATTGTTCAAAAAAAATTATGTTAAAATGTAACTAAAAACAATGAATTTGAATTACACTTACATAGCTGCCAATTACTACACCTTTTCCACATTTATTTTTTATACCACTATTTTAAAATAGTTACTGCTGTCACATTTCAGGTTTAAATATACAGCGAAAATTATTATTTTAAAATAGAGGTATAAAGATGCTATAAAATAAGTATGCACTTAGAGAATTAAAAAAAAAAAATCACAAAAAAGTGTTTACATTTGTGACCGCTATGATAATGTGAGATGATCTCTGATAAAATAAAATGCTAATATTAAATTTCTTTCTGACATTTCTATAAATTATTAAAACTGAAAGAAATTAAAAGATCTTATATTATTTTTATTAAATAGTAACAATTTATTAAATTTTATTAAATATTAACAAATAATTCAAGAGTACTGACTGCCGAAAAATTATTTCACACTTCTTTTGCTGTTTCACAGACATAATTATAAAAACTAAAGGATCAGAAGGGCGTGAAGAGAATACAAATCACATACACTTTCAAAAAATAAAGTAAAATTAATAAAAGTGGTCAAAATTATACATATACATTAATATTCTTGTTACTTACTTGGAAATTAGGATTTTTATTTTTATTTTGTCAACATACAAATCTAAAATTTCTTACATTCATTTAAAAGTTTAAGAATGTCACTGTCTAACAAATCACCACTTTTTAATTTTTTTTAAAAATGGTAACGCGCTATTATATTATTCTTGCAAGAATTGGTATGTAATTTATTGCTTATAATCTTAATAACAAACTTTAATTCTTTCTACAGATCAAGAAAAGTAAAAACTAGTTGTCGTGGGCAAAATTTCCTATAACGCGAAAAAAAGTTAATAAAAAATGAAAAATTTATATTCCTTCCAAATATTTAAATAGTCAAGATTAAATTTATACATTCATGCTTAAAAATAAGTTTAAAATTGTATAAAACTTTGCATTGTTAAGGAGAGGGTTTGAGAATCATTAAAATTACAAATATAAATGTTTTAGAACATTTACAAAATAAATTAATATCATGATGTCATTATGATTCAGACATATTTAAAACAGGCAATTAAAATATAAAAAGATATTTATTACAACGATTAAATTACATTAATACACTATATCATGATGCATAGTTATAATATATATGTATACAATTTATTTTCTTCTACACAGTGTGTCATTTACATTTATATACAAACTCCAATAGTTTTGAACACTTTGCTGCATTTTGATTATCCGCCAATTGATTATTTGTAGTTTGTACCACACACAGGGATGACCAACATCAAGTACCTTAAAGAAAAAAATTCATTCAACATGGGTATAAGTTATAACAACATGGGTAATTAAAATAAATTATCGAAAAAATACAAAAGTAATTTGTAGAAATGGTTTCACAAAATCATTTTAAGAGGTTATTTCAATATTCGCAAGAAGGAACAAGAATGCTATTATTAATTCTATGGGAGCGTTATTTTCAATTTTCTCGCTTTGATTTTAATATATATATATATACATATTTACATACATTAGATGAAGATAATCTACTGGGCTACTTTTCATTTTCCTATTTTAGTTATAGATTTTTTATATATATTTGGGTAGTTTCAATTTCCAAACCAGTTCTGTAAGTGAAGGAAAACTAAAAAAAAGTCTAAAACTAAAATCTAAAAATTAAAAAACTACCGCAGGTACATCGCCCTCAGTTATCCTACACAGAAATTACTAAACAATATTTATATCCATGTTAAATATTATAAAATAACGCTCCCATAGAATTTACATTAGTGTGTTCGTTTCTTCCCATGACTAGTGTGGTACTTCCCATGACTCTTAAGAACCTACACCACTCCCGTGGCTAAATGCCAATATTTAATGTTAAATTCACGGGAAAATTTCGTAGAAATTTCTAACTTGTATTTTAGTATTTTTATTTTTACTTTTTTTATGTGAAATTTTAAATTGATATATATTGCTGTGTGTTTGTACTTTTTCAACTTTTGTAACCATTTCTTAAGCCGAAAATAGCTTTATTTTCAGAACTGCTTTCAAAGTAGAGGCAATTGCACATAAAAAAGTCCTTCCGGCAGTGCCGGGAGGAAAAGGTAGCTTTCATATACCTTATTTATTTATTTATTTATTTTAAATTAAGTTATGTTGTTCAAACATACGAAGCTCAAATTAGTGGAGTCCGATTATATAAGATTGAATACTCGTTTTTGTCAATACTGAATATTAATGGGAATTTTTATAAATTAGTCATCTTTTATTGAAGCTGGTTTTATTTTAAGCGATTTATAGGGTTCCAAATTCCACGATATCATGAAGTATATTCCATTTTAAAACAACATAATGGATAAAACAATCCAATGAGCTTGGTCCAAATCTTAATTCATGTACAAGCGCACACTCACATCGAAATCGATTAATATATACCAGGGTTGGCGCTGGCAAATTGATTTTAAAAAATGTCATCCACATTAAAAATCCAAACTGCTAAATCTCAGGCGCTTAAAGGTAAAGACAAAGCAAAAAGTATTCCGTAATTCATTATTAATATCAAACACTTTAGAATCTTTCCTCAATTTCTAAATTTTTCTTTGTACATCATTATACATTTAAAAGATTTTTGATAAACTTAAATGGACACCATTTTAAAACAAGATGGCATCTGATGCTGCCCAACGTACTCGGTAATATGTACTATACACATACCAAGTTTCATTCAAATCGGTTCATAAATACAATAGTTACAGCGTGACAAAAACAATATATACAGGGCGTTTCTAAATTCATGGTCCAAACTTTAAGGGGTCATAGTACACATCAAGACAAACAATATTTAAATAGGAAACCAAGGGTCCCAAAGTCTTCCGAAGGAGATAGGCGCCATTAAAGTTTAGGGTACAAAAATTCAAATGATTATGAAAAACAGAAAAATTGGTCGATTCGTTTGCGGTTTTCACTAAAATTATTCTTTATGTCAGTATTGTCTGGAAAATAAATTATAAAGATAAATTTCAAAAAATGACGATAGAGGGCGCTTTAGACTTTAGAGTAACGAACAACTATTTTTTACCGTTATTTTTTGGATCTCATTAAAGGTTTCGTAAGCTTAGACTTAAACTTAAATTTTGAGCTCAAAATCTGAATAGTTGGAAGCAGTTAAGTAGCACAAACTTAACTGTGTTCAGAGGGTTTTAAATTCAAATGATTATAAAAAACGGAAAAATTGGTCGATTGATTTGCGGTTTTCACTAAAACTATTCTTTATGTCGGTATTTTATTGAAAATGAATTATAAAGATAAATTTTAAAAAATGCCTATAGAAGGCGCTTTAGACTTTGGAGTAACGTACAACTATATTTTACCATTATTTTTTGCATCTCATAAAATTTTTTTAGAAGCTTAGACATGAACTTAAATTTCGAGATGAAAATCTGAATCGTTGGGAGTGGTTAAGTAGCGCAAACTGAACTATGTTCAATGGGGGTGGGGAGGTTCAAATTTCAAATGATTATAAAAAACGGAAAAATTGTTCGATTCGTTTGCCGTTTTCGCTAAAACTATTCTTTATGTCAATATTTCCTTGAAAATAAATTTTAAAGATTAATTTTAAAAAATACCGTTAGAGGGCGCCTTAAACTTTGGAGTAACCAACAACTATTTTTAACCGTTATTTTTTGTATCTAATTAAATGCTTGTAAAAGTTCAAACTTAAATTTTGAACTCAAAATCTGCATCGTTTTGAGTAATTAAGTGCGGAAATTTGAAATGTGTTCGAGGGGTGGGGAGGGTAACATTTTAAATCCTGAACACTGTTCAGTTTCCGCTTCTTAACCCCTCCATCAATTTAGAATTTGAGCTCAAAATTTAAATCTAAGCATTTGCAAGCCTTTAATTAGATACAAAAAATAACGCTTAAAAATAGTTGTTGGTTACTCTAAAGTTTAAGGCGCTCTCTATCGGTATTTTTTGAAATTAATCTTTAAAATTTATTTTCAAGGAAATATTGACATAAAGAATAGTTTTAACGAAAACGGCAGACGAATCGACCAATTTTTCCGTTTTTTAAAATAATTTGAAATTTGAACCTCCCCACCCCCATTGAATACAGTTCAGTTTGCTCTACTTAACCACTCCAAACGATTCAGATTTTCATCTCAAAATTTAAGTTTATGTCTAAGCTTCTAAGAAAATTTTATGAGATGCGAAAAATAATGGTAAAATATAGTTGTACGTTACTCCAAAGTCTGAAGCGCCCTCTATCGGCATTTTTTGAAATTTATCTTTATAATTCATTTTCAATAAAATACCGACATAAAGAATAGTTTTAGTGAAAACCGCAAATCAATCGACCAATTTTTCCGTTTTTTATAATCATTTGAATTTAAAACCCTCTGAACACCAGTTAATTTTGTGCTACTTAACTGCTTCCAACTACTCAGATTTTGAGCTCAAAATTTAAGTTTAAGTCTAAGCTTACGAAACCTTTAATGAAATGCAAAAAATAACGGTAAAAAATAGTTGTTCGTTACTCTAAAGTCTAAAGCGCCCTCTATCGTCATTTTTTGAAATTTATCTTTATAATTTATTTTCCAGACAATACTGACATAAAGAATAATTTTAGTGAAAACCGCAAACGAATCGACCAATTTTTCTGTTTTTCATAATCATTTGAATTTTTGGACCCTAAATTTTAATGGCGCCTATCTCCTTCGGAAAACTTTGGGACCCTTGGTTTCCTATTTAAATATTGTTTGTCTTGATGTGTACTATCACCCCTTAAAGTTTGGACCATGAATTTAGAAACACCCTGTATATATATATATATATATATATGTCAACATTTGAACGGAGGGTGGTTTTGGGGTCTGAAGGTCATGATCGATGAAAATATACCAAAATTTTCCGGAAGTGCTTTTCTCCGAACAGCTGCAATAGATAGCTTTTTACTTTTTCTAATGAAAGCTACCTAAAACTGTAACAAACAATTGAAAAAGTAGAAATGCACAATAAAATTTACGTACTGCACCCTGTGTGAAAAAAAAATCATTTAAAAATATTGAAAGGGGGGGGGGGGGCAAGAGGTCTGTAAATAACAACACCATAGAATTAATATTTAGATTGAACATTTCTTATCGAGCCTAGTGTAGGCTATGTGTTTCAAAAAAATGGAATTGTCGGAAATGAAATCCTTAATTTAATACATTCTCTCAACAATGCACACATTATCAAGTAATTGTTATTTATTCAGTTAAAATTTTGAAATTTTTTTCTGATGGTTTACCATATCATTTTGAAATAAAAGCACGTGACATAATTTCACATAATGTTTTTTTTTTAATTTTTAAATTCAGTAGTTATTAAAAAGTGGGGTAATTTAAAATCGTTATAACTCGAAATATTATTTGTAGAATTTCTTTTCATTTATATAAACAGAAATATATAAGCTTTAATTCTGATTTAGGAATTTTAAAAGCATTAATTTGAATAAAATTAAAAAATATTTAAAGTAAAATTTAAAAAAAAAATGTAATTTTTTAAAATCATATTTTTAAAATTAATTTTTTTTTTTTTTTAAATTTGCTGAAGCAAAATTGGATATAAAACAATTGAAAAAGACTTGTTCCAAATTTAAACAAGGATTTTTTTAAGCGTTATTGGGTTAAAGTAATTTAAATACAAGAAATGGTGAAAATACTCATGAAAAAAAAAAGCATTTTCACAGAAAGTCATTTCTATGAGAACGATTGCTTTGAAAACTAGATTTTAAAAAGAAACCAAAAAGAAAAAAATCGTATTTCTTGTTACAGTTAAAATAGAAACAAGGTTTTAAACGTAATTTTAAGCAGAATTTTTAATGTAATAAAACTGTTTAATAAAATTTGAATATTTTTGTTTCCCGCACCCTCTTAAGCTCCGAAAGTTACAGGTCGCAGCATAAAATAAGCCGCGTGTGGCATCTCGCGACTGTGAATCTGTAATTATAATGAAGGGCAGGATATGAAAAGAAGTCAATTAAAAAACTCAGTTTATTTGGAGAAGAAAGGAGGAATTAAAATGGAGGAATGTACGGAATTAAAATCTTACTAGAAATAAGTAAAAAGTATGCGTTTAACAATGATAATACTGAGACGCTATTTTAGCTAGATTATCTGTGAGTTAAATGTACCTACAAATAAAATTATGCTATTAGTAATAACTAAAAGTCATCATATTATTATTACCATTATGGGTTTGAAATATTACAAAAAATGTATCAAGCCTTTGATTAAAAAAAAAAAAAAAATCAAATATCGACTTTGTGTTTGATTTTGTTTTTCAAAAATTAAAATAAGAAACTATGATCAAGATTGTGCAATAAAAAAATGCTGATACTCAGTCATATCCACTATTTTTTGCAATCACTATTTATATTGCAAGTCTTATAGCAGAAAGTTAAAGAATGGAGACGAGTGTTACAGATTTTCTTTTCTTCTTTGCAGATTATTTTTTCATCAAACATTTCTTTTGTTTTAAGTTATATTTAACACTTTATTACTGAATGCAAAAACGTAAGTTAGTTATTAACAGAACTGAATAAAACGCGTAAAATCGTTAAAAGTAAATGTTTTATTAACGCTGCAATTGCAAAACATTTTACCTATGGATTATTTTCTGCCTCTGCAGTATCTGCCGCAGACAATCGAGAATTTGTTTTGCTACTTGGTATCAAATAGTTCCACGTCTACTCCTCCACCATACTTCAAAAATGAAATTGGGCAGCCACATTCCTTCTCCATTCCAAATTTTCTGTTACTGAAAATAAACATATATTATTTCTTAACGATTTAAATATACGAAATGAAAAAAGTCTTTATACCAGCCATTTTATTAATATACATCAATATTTTTTCTGGATTGCTTGTCAAAAACTGTGAAAGCATGTTTTAATTCCAAAAATTTTTGAAGAGTTTGGACGATAATAACTATGAAAATAAATAAATAAATAAAATACCAGAGGAAGACCTCTAGCTTTTCCGTCATATTAAAATTACTCATTATCAAAAAGTAAATGTGTTTAAAAAAAACCCCGAAAATATAGTAACTATATTTTTATAATTCTCTAAATAATCAATTTGAAAAACAAAGAAATCACACAAGGTTTTGACGTGTAAGAAACTAAATAGTTATACTGTAAATCAATGATTTTTACTGTTATTAATATTTTATCACAAAAATTACGCAGGCTGATTTCGAAGATCTCAAATAGATGATAATTATAATTTACACTTTCCGTAAAACTTCTAATATTGAGAACATGTGATAAAATATGGATTGGTTGGACCTCTTTGTTTTAAGACAGGGGTGCAAAAGTCTTTGCGCCAGTTGCTCCTATGCTCTCACTACTAATTTTTTTTTGTCTTGTATCATCTAATAATTTGTATAAATTTCTTGCTAGAATGCTATTAAATTTTACCCCGTGGTGAGTGATTGCCCCCCGCTGGTGCCTAGATTTTTACACCAATGGTCTAAAATCTAAATATGTAAAACTGTAAATTTTGAATGTAAACTTACGTAATCAGGCACAATCAAAGCGAATTTTGGGGCCTTTAAAAAAAATATTCATTGAATATTAGGCTATTTTACAAAATCAAACAGTTCATTATTTTTACCATCCCAATTAAAAAAAAAAGTAAATTTTTAAGTAAATTTTTAACACAAAGACTTAAATCGGATTCAATAAACTCTCTCTGTGTGCAAAAAAGACAAATTAAAAAAGTATCACTCCAGAAATTTGACTTTAACTAGGTGCTTTTTTTTTCTAGAGAGGAGGGGGATCAAGAAACGCCATAATTCGCATTTATTCAGCGAAGTATTTGAATTATACGCTACACATTTTTAAGTATTTTTGAATTAGTTTAATGATACTTATAATCGTATAACATGCGGAATCACAAAATACCGAATCGACTATTTAATCAAACACTAGTTTTAGTGACATTTAATTGACTTAAAATTTAATAAATAACCCAGTTTCTCACTAGTGAAAACATAAATACTGTAATAACACATAGATATGAGCTGCCAGTGAATTTTTTTAATCAGATTTGCAAATATGCCAGCTGAATTTTAAAAGGGCCATATCAACTGGTGTATTCTGATTTACATTGACTTAATTTCCTCCCCCCCCTCTTTTTACTGTGTTCTATAAAATTAAACAGGACTGTGACTTTAATTTTAACCCGGTGCGCGCAGGGCCTAAAAGACCCTGAGTGCGTATGGTTTTTACAATTGTAACCACTAATTTTTTAAAAGTAATCTTCAACTTATTTTATCACAAAATTTGTTTGAATTGTTTCCGTCTAAATAAAGTAGTTGTTATAATTTGATTTTATTGGTGACAAAGTTAAAACCATTCATACACAGGGTAAGGACGTGTTCTCCCGGGTTATGAGCAACTAATGCATTTTTTTTTATTTTTTTATAAACATTTAAAACCAAAAAAGTCTTAATATAAACACCATTTCTCACTTTTTTCAAAATTAGTATTATGAATGGAATATGCATGAATATGCATGCTTTTAAATAGCAACTAAGGTGCAAAACAATCATAGTTTAAAAAATATATATGTATATCTTTGTTTAAATCAAATTTTTTTTATTTAAATCAGGTTTTTATGATTTTTTTCGTGTGTTAATGTACTATGTTTTCAAACTTTAATTAATTAATGTTATTCAAGTACGGGATATATTAGTTAGTACTAGTTCTAATATTAGTAATAAATAGTACTAATATTTATTACAATATTAGTTTTTAATGGAGAATGGGATAGAATGGGACAAAAAATTTTCGTCATGACGTATTATTCTAAACATCAATCACAATACTAGATGGAGGCAGTGGCGTAGTTAATGGGGGCCAGGGGGGGGGGGCGTTCCAACCCGGGTGTCACCCAATATTTATTTGAAAATAAATATGTATAATCTTACACCATTTGGAAAAAGAATTCTGAAATAAAATTAAATTTCTAGCGTACGACGAAATAGAGTTAATTTTCTTTTCTAAAAGAAGTTGAAATTTTATGCAGACTGGTGTGTTTAAATAAGATATTTGCACCAGGGAACAAAAATCTAATCTACCCAACGAGTGGGTAACAAAAACAAACTTTAAAAGAAAGAATTTTCTTCGACATACAGACACCACATTGATTTAAGCGAATTATGGGTTAAGTAAAAATTCCCCCCCCTCTGTTTTTTTCTCAATGCAGGGCAAAAGGTAAATGAGAAATGATATGGTCATTTGTTATAATAGCGTACAATTGTGAATGAAAAAATATAACGGATCGGTGTGTGTGTGTGGGGCGGGGGGGGGGGTGACACCATGGTGGCTCGCGGTAACACAATTTACATCCGCTCTGGGTGTCACCTATCCTAGCTACGCCACTGAGATGGAGCAATGACAACCAAATCTTCAGTTGAAAAAAGTTGCGTTTCATAATAAACTTAGACTTGTATAAAAAAATTGTTTATTAAAAAAATAAATTTGCTTACTATAATTTTAATATTTGCTGTATATTAATGACTTGTTTACCTGAAGCTGTAATAGTTCCCCTCTTTAGAAAACCTAATATTATACATTATCCATAATTTTAACTAAACTTAAAAGCAGCACTGTTGTTTATACAAGCAGTTTAACATACAAACAATAGTGGAGAGGAATGGGACAGTCTAGCAAAAGGAGGAATGAAATAAGTCGAATTCCTTCTTTTGAATAAGATAAATGTAAATTACTAATATTACGCAAATATTCTAGTAAAAATGATTAAATTTAAAAGGAAATAGTTGAAATATTGGACAGAAAATATTCAAAATTTTATAGATGTCAGTTTGCTATTTTAAACACAATTTAATCCAACACGCTCTTTTCATAATCAGTAATTTATTTTCAAATTTTTATATAACTAAGCCAAAAAAATGAATAACATACTTTTAAGAAAAAACAATTTAAAACATGCATAGTTCAAATTAGTTATCTAATTATGTAAGTTAAAGGAAAACAAGAAATACAGCCGATTAACTTACTTAAATAAATAACTCGGATCTCAAGTAACCCATTGCCCGAAATCAACAAACTGACGCCATTAGATTTGTTGGTTGGTTGGTAAATACTGAAACTTATGCTGCTACCCGTAAAGAAGGCTTTTGCCTCGAAAATCGGACACCATTACTTCGGCCGAAAGCAAATTTTTACGCTCTGTGTTATCTTAACTATAATCAGACATTTTCAAAGAAAATGTTTTGCTCAGTCAATATTTACGATGGTTTTACTAGAAACAAGAATGATATATATTTATTTTTTTATTAGGTGCTGTGTATGTATAACATTATCCTTTTAGGGGGGAGGGAGGGTCTGACACATGATATCGTAAGATATCTCTAGGGGAAGGGGGGATTTGCCTTTTTATATCGATATCATTTTTGACCCAATTAGAATTATCTCTTTTTCTCTGTAACGTGGTATTTTGTTCAAAATAGTACATTATCTTTTTTTATTTTGTTAACTATTTTTATTTGAATAAAGCGGTATTTTATTAAATTATCTTCAATTGAATCAATAAAGTTTGCGAAAAATAAATTTAACCCGTTTTGTATGTTACTCAAAACAAAAGAATTTAATTCTAAAAATTTTTTTTTACACTTTGATAACGATATCATTACAGGGGCAGGGAGTTTGATGGAAGTAACATATTATATCTAAAGGGAGGGAAAGGGTCCAAAATTACCAAAAAGTAAATAACGTTATATTTGCAATTAGCTCCTTACTGGTCGAATGGAATTTTTGTAAATTAACCGCGTTTATATAATTTACTTGAAATATGGTAAAGTGAGTGCAAAATCAGGGAATAGGGAATCATTATTTTACAGACATCTTTAACAGAGCAAGGTCGATCCATCCGATGGATCATACTGAGTCGGGTAGGAGGCATCGACTATTTCTTTTAAAAACATCAATGGTAGTGTTTGCATCAAAATTCCACTGATAACCACTGAAGTAACATGAAAATATCATTCAACATCTAGTCTGAATAATTTATCCAAGCCGGACTGAAGAGAGATCGGGGGAGGGGAGGATTGTCCAAGGTTTGAAGACATATGGATGAGACTGTGAATTAACTTTAACTGTCTAAATGGTTTTTAGTGTCTAATTTTCCAGAATTTGGAGGGGAGAGATTGAGTTACCGAATGAGAGACCTTTCTTTTAACAAAAATAACAGTCTTGCCATATCAGTGTTGAATTAATGGGGTGCCCCAGAGGGAACCCCCCAGTGCAATGAAATGCCCCCCCCCCCCGGAAAAATAGAGTTCTTGTGTTTTCACTGGGAAAAAAAGTTTCATTCCCCCCCACCCCTGGAGACAGAAGTCCCTTCCGGAGAAAAGTGTCTGAATTCAATACTGAGCCGTATGGCGAAAGAGCGTCGAATGAGATAGGTTCTAAAATTTTGATTTGCGATTTTTAGAGATTTTGAACTTTACCACCTTTTTAAGGATTAGATCAACAGAATTGTTAATTACGAAATTCCCAAGCTCATCGTGATTGGGGGTCTGATTTCGATAAAATTCTAACAACGTAAGCGAAAAAGATTTTTGAATTTTAGTTATTTATTAGGTTGGTAGAGGAAAGGGGACCGGTGTTTGCAGTTTTACCGGTGGTTTAAGCGTAAATCTAAGACAACTGACTGTTTGGCATTTTATTATTTTTTTCTGATAAGGATGTATTTTTTTCTAGTTTTATGATAATTTTGTCTAAATTTTGAATGTGGGGATTCGCGGGGGATGGGTCTTTATAGGCCCCAAAATTTCACCATCTGAGCACACACGATACGTTATACCATTTTTTTTTTTTTTTTAACAGACAACTTACTAGCCGCCGATCTTCATTATTTGAGAGAGGCGACGTTCGATACATTAGAATTGTAGAGAACGTGAACATGCGTGTTACTAGTGTGTCGCTGAATAAGGAAAAAGAAAAAGGTAAAACGCATCGTGTTGCCCAGCTTGGAGATTTCAAAAAATAAGCAGTACCATATTTCGGTGCTTCTCTTTATTTTACTTCATGAATAGACTCCACTTTGAAATTCCACCACGGAAATTTTTACATTGTATTGTTAGATTTTTTTTTTGAAAGAATTTTTAATTTCAAATAATTTTTAGCTGAAAAATTTCTTATTTGTCATATCTAAAAAAAATAATTATTATTAATGTCATAATTTTTAAACCCAAAATAAATTAATAAGACAAATATATAACAGTAAAGAAGAAGTTTATTAAAAACTAATGCAAGTTAAAAATGTAATAAAAATACATGCATAATAGTTACTTTCACTTAAAAATAGTTAAAATGTTACATACTTCTTTGTCCTGCACGTCCGGTATGAGGATCCAACTGAATGAAAGACAAAGAGCATACACAAAGGTGAACAAACTCTTTTAACATTTAAGAATATCACTAGTATACATATTCAATGGTACATAATATTACAATTACAATTGCATGACTATGAATAAGTGATTAATTAAACTAGTTTAAAATCTTAGAATTTCACTTCTATGAATTGTATAATTCTCCAATAAAAATTAAGGATGGATTTGACATAATTCAGTATGATAGATTAAAAGTTCCCACTAGAAAGAAAACACCTATTCAGGCCGTCGAGAACCGTGACGGGCCCAGAATTAGTCACCCCCCTCCCCTCTTACACAGACACGCAAGACATATAAAATGCATGTGAATCTTTAATAAAGCCTCGTCTACTTTATAGACTACTTTAGTCATCTTTCATAAATTACATTATTTATTTTCTTGTAGTTAAAGATAATAATTATATATTCTAATAATTATCTATTCTTCTTTAATACTATTTAACAAAAGTAAATACAATCCTTTTTTTTTATTGTTACATTATGGTATCTATAAAAATTATAATAAACAGTGTGTATTGCAGGAGTTCTGACCTTTTGAGATTTTTGGACTCCAAAACAAGTTAACGGCTGCACTCCCCCATCTCCTCAGACCTGCGCGCATTTACCTAGCAACAACAAGAACATCGCTTGAGAGAATGCCGTACACCGAGGCGAGGATACCATATTTTCCCTTACTGAAATATAATTTTTTTCAGCATAAATATCGCCTTTTTACTGAAAAACAATCATTTTATGGTATAAATACCGTTTATAATTGAAATAGCGCAGAATTTGGTCATTTTATGGCATAAATACTGTTTATAATCGAAATAGCACAGAAACTGGTTTTTTTAATGCCTAATATATTTTAGAAATACGGTACTCATACAGTAAAGAATGATAACAGTAGACGTACCGTAAAATTTAGGTACATCTATTGAAATGCTACGAAAATTTTTAGAATGTCGTTTTCCTTATTGAAAAATAATTATTTTACGGTATAAATACCGAGTTTTTACGGAAAAATAATAATTTTACTGTGTAAATACCGTTTTTAATCGAAACAGTACAAAAAACTGTTTTTTACACTTAATATACCTTAAAAATACGGTATTTATACCGTAAAGAGTGAAAATGGTAGAAGTACCGTGAAATTTACGGTACATCTACTGGAATTTTACAAAATTTTTTTACAGTGTAAGTCCTTATAGTAAATAACATTTTTCCGATTGATTTTTTCATTTTACCAATTTGTAAGTCCTTATAGGTAAATACCATTTTCCCGACTAAACGTACATTTTCCCTATCGAATGGGAATTTTCCCGACTGATTTTTCCGTTTTTCCATTTTGTAAGTTCTTATAGTAAATAACATTTTCCCGACTAAACGTACATTTTTTCCGACTGATATTTTTTTCATTTTTCCAATTTATAGTTTTTTTTATAGATAATTACCATTTTTTCAATTACGTGTATTGTTTACCGACCAAACACGAAAATTTCCGACTGGTTTTCTCAGGGGGGGTGAGACACCCCCCATGATTTACGGCCCTGACTATGTATATACCAAGTTTCATTCAAATCGGTTCATAAATACGTTAGTTATCGCATGACAAAAATCATATATATATATATATATATATATATATATGTATATATATATATATATATATATATGGTTATATTTATAAATGTGTCAACATTTGAACGTAGGGTGTTTTTGGGGTTTGAGGGTCATGATCAGTGAAAATATACCAAAATTTTCTGGAAGTGCTTTCCTCCGGACGGCTGCAGTAGGTAGCTTTTTTTTTTTTTTTTTTTTTTTTTTTTTTGTAATGAAAGCTACCTAAAATTCCACAAACAGTCTTCTGTAATACAATTTCGAAATTTTTTAAAAACTTCGCTAAAAATATAATTTTTTTTAAAGTTATAGTAATTAAAAAAAATCATTTTTTAAGCATTTTAATTAAATATGAAGTTATTTTTTTTTTCAAAAAGTACTTTTAATTGAACATTGAAATGCACTGAGTTCACAATATAAATAGCATTTTTAGGTAGATTTCGTGTGAAATACTACCTATTGTGGTCGGTCCTATGTTGGAATTTCTGAAAATCTTTTGCAGATCTACGCCGATCAGGACCTCTAAACTCCAAAACTACCATCAGTAAAAAAGCTGAAATATATATATATATATATATATATATATATATATATATATATATATATATATATATATCACTTTCTTCTGGATACAATAACGTCTATAGTTCTGCTCCAATATCTTCCAAACTGATACATAAAATGAAGAGGAATAAAATCTCGGCTAAGTTCGCTAATGGGCAAAATCGGTCCAAGGGATGGAAATACGGAGTGGTTTTGTGAAAGCAGAAAAACGGCATAACCTCTTAACTAAAAAATTATAGAATCGGTTTAAAGTTATCCTAAGTTAAGTAATAGTATTAAGTTTACATTAGAAATTGATCAAAACTCAGCTTTGTCTTTTCTACATGTTCAGATTAAGCGGAACAGAAATAATTTCACATTCTCTCTGTACAGAAAACCTTTAAAGAAAATACAGTAATTAATACCTTTTTGTGGGAAAATGCCTTTTAAATATAAAATTGCAGCATTTCAGTCTTTCATACGACGTGCATATAGAATTTGTTCCGATGAACTTAACAATGAGCTTAACAATGAAATTGATTTTATCTAAAATATTGCCTTAGATCATGGTTGTAAGTATTCGCATATTGGCAAGATTATTCGGCTGTATAATACTCCTCCTTCGTCAGCCCAGCGTTTACATATTAAACACAGAAGTATTCATTACGTTTCAATTATGCATGAAAAAATAAAAAATGTTTCTTCAAGAATTCAATATAAAATTAATAGCTATACTACCCCCTCAATATCTGATAGAGCTTCTTAGTAACAATATTGATAAAATTCACAGTATTCAAATGGCTGGAGTTTATGAAATTCCAGTTATCCAAGCAAATAACGAAAGATTACTTTACATTGGTGAAACTAAGCGAAAATTTTCAAAGAGGTTTAAAGAACACAAAAGAGATATAACAAAATTAAACAAAGTACAGCCCTCGCAAGATTTTATTTCTTTAAAATAAGGGAGCAAAATTAATTTTCATGAAGCTAAAATTACAATTCCATGCAAAAATCCATATCTCAATAAACTTTTAGAATCCATTAAAATCATTAAGGTCGGACCGCGAGCTCGTAATGACCATTTATGATACTCCTTTCATAAAATCTGGCACAGTACACTCTTAAAACTGTACCCCTCACATAAAAGGCACAAGCATATCGTGCCTTCTATTATTTTGATATGAGAGGCACATAGAAAAAGTGCCTCTGATTTTCCAGAAAAACGTCAAGCCACGACAAAATGAGAGTCACCAATACGAAAGTGAAATTTGTCAGAGGCACGAAGTTCGATTTGTGCCTTTAAAAATTGTTAGAGGCACGGAGTTCCATTTCTGTACCTTTCAAAATTCCCTGTCAAAGCGAGAGGCAGTCCGGTGGCAAATACGCATGCGCAACGAAAAGTTTACCGTCATGCATCTGGATGTGTTTTGGCGGTAGATCGGGATTTTCATGGCGTCGTACGCAGCTATATCGTCTTTATAATATAGGAATTAAGTTTAATAAAATAGAAGGAATCAATGTTTTTGTAACTCAAAACATCCCACCAGTCGCCCGTACTGGAAGGAAAGATGAGTCTTGAATAAGTAAGTACATTTCACTTGTATTTCTGTTCTCTAGTATGATTGTTTACATAATATAAAAATTACCTACTCAAAAAACAATGTATTGTGTTTTGAAAATGTATTCCATATACATGGGGACACTCAAGATTAGGAAGGGAGCAATTGTATGCAGTTGGTCATAAGTTTTTCAGATTATTATATTTTAATATTTTTAAAAAGGGCATCTGTACCGTACCATTTGTTTGCTTATCATCTCTGTGTATGGATTGTATGTATGTATTTTTATTGCGCTGAAAATCTTCAGAGAAGATATATACATAGATATTTTCATACTTCAATCCAGATTAATGTTCCAAGGCCAGGCCTTATTTATATATTTATTTATAATTCACAACATTCTTGAGTATTTCTACTTTTTATGATGCTTAAAACGTTAAAACTTACAATTTTGAATACCATTTTGTTTTCTAAAAAATTGTATGCTGCATTTTTATAATTAAAAGTAAAAGAAAAAAATGTAGTTTCTTAGTTTTTATTGAACAAAATCGATAAATGATACAAATTATAAAATATGTGGATTTATTTTTTGTTAATTATAGTCCCAAAATAGCATAAACAGTGTAACATGACTGCAGATTAATTTTACACCTTGAAGATTAATCTAATAGTTAAAAAAAATTATGGGCTTAAAAATAATTGCTAAAATTTACATTGTTTCTACCTTTATTGTAATTTTCTTTCAGAATGCAGGTTTTACTAATTTTATGGAGTTATACTGATTATTGCAATTTCTTTTGATAATAAGCTTTGCTCATTCTTGGGTCGCTTATAAATTTTCTCCTTTTTGCTGATTGGCACAGAAAATTTTTACTGGTATTATGATATAATTAGTACTAACTAATACTAAGCTGTATTTCAAACTGGTGAGGATAATAATAATAAACAAATATTTTGTGACAAAAATTATGTAATTATTTTGTTTAAAACTTTATATTCTTTCAAAATATGGTCAGTGTTTGGTGAAAAACTGCTATTTTATTTATTTATTTGTAAAAGTACTACAGTGTTGTATCCAAACACCTTTCTTGAGTAAGGAATTCTGTCACTCCAGGGGGGGGGGGCATTGCACTTTTGGCCATTGAAATCAAAAAATTTCTGGGGGAGACATTTCAATGCTTTGGGGGGGGAGTCCCCCTTGGGTCACCCCTTCAATTCAACACTGACTACTATGCCTACATTTCAGGCACATAATCTTTCGCATTTCAGTATATTTCTGCTTCTTGTTTAAAATGTTTAGACAATATCGCTCCTCAGTGGTGACCATCCCCCCCCCTAAATCTAATGGCGCAAAATCCCTCCCCCCCAAAAGAAATCTTCATACTTTAACATTGATCCCCCCCCCCCCGCTAAACAGAATATCAATTATAAAATATATTCTACTTATAATATACTGCAAATTCAATAGATAGCGAGTTGAGCATAGCGGAATGAGTTCTTATTGCCCTTATCTAGAATTTAAAGAAAGAAAACACAGGAACATTTCTGAAAATTCAATGTTGAACAAATTTAAAAGTGATATTAAAAGAATCAAGGTTTTTTTTTTTTTTTTTTTTTTTTTTTTTTTTTTTTTTTTTTTTTTTTTTACAGTAATATATATATATATATATATATATTAAGAATTTAAAATTCCCCCCCCCTCTCCCCCAAAATGTACTTTTTCTCAAATTCCCCCCCCAAAACTAAAATGTATGATGCATCTTGCGTAGCCAAACCCCTCTCTGGGCACCCCTGTCGCTCCTTCTCCCTAATTAGAAAAGGAAAGCAAATTGCTTCATCCTTCCAAGAAAAAGGAAAATATGCTTCATCTCCTTCTCAAAAAACATAAAATCTGAAAGTGTTAAAATTCCTTAATTTTTTTAAATTGTAATAAGAATTATTTATCTAAATTAGCAATCGCCAACCGCAGACCTTGCAAATCACCAAATTCATAAGTTTTAATCCTGTGGATGACTAGTATGACTTTATTGTACATACATATCCGTATTTTTCTTTTAATAATCAGAGAATTTCCATTTTATAACATAAAATGCATTTTATTTAATGAAAACAAAAATCTTTAAAAGTTTTTTGATTGTAACAAAAGTAATTATAAAGTAATTGAAGATTATTTATGTAAGCACACAGTTTTAGCATATTTGTTCATTTTTGTTTATAACTTCATGATTTTTTTATTTTGGTGATGTTATTGCATGACTATTTATTTGAGGCTGAAACTGTACATAATTTTAATTGCTGTGTCAGATGAAATTGTTCTGATATATGTTATTGAAAACTAAATTAAGATATTCATTTGCTTTTTCATAAGGCATTTATTTTTTAATTAGCATAATTAGTAATAATATCAATTAATGTAAATATTCTAGCCTGCTAATGTAAAATTTCAAAATTGAACGTCTAAAACTTTATGGGTATAAAAATTTCTTAGATTAAAAAAAAAAAAAAAAAAAAAAAAAAAAAAAAAAAAAAACATTATTAAATATAGTAAAATACAAGATTCAGTTTTTTTCAAAGGATCATAAAAGTTTATCACGAATGTCACTTAGTGACAATTGATCATTCCCCCCCCCTTCCCGTCCTCATTTGGTCTAACTGTATCGAGAATGGAAAATTTTTGTATTTTACATTTTAACTAAGTGTACAGTAGATGGTCTATCATTTCTTTAAAACCCCTGGAAAAAAAGGAAAATGGAGGTTTCTAGGAATGAGTAGAAAGCAAAAATTACTCTATTTTCTTGGAGTTTGTCTGGAATTTTTCCCTCCCTCTTTAAATTCTTTTTTTTATATCGGTAAATAAATAATCACTTGGTAATTTAGCACTCCCCCCCCCCCAAACCTTCTCTGCAGACACACCAAAGTTTAAAATCTTTAAAAATAGATTTTAAAGTAGTGCCACATTTGTGTGTAGCAACATTAGATATAATATATGTTTGATGTATGCTGAAGACTAATCTAATACTTTTAACAAATATATGAGCTTAAAAACAGTTGCTAAAATTTTCATTGTTTCTACCTTTGTTGTAGCTTTCTTTCAAAATGCAAATTTTGCTTATTTTATGGGTTATACTGGTTATTGCAATTTCTTTTAATAAGCTTTGCTCAATCTTGGGTCGCATATCAATTTTACCTTTTTTCTAATTGGCACAAAAAATTGTTACTGGGATTATGAAAAAATTAGTACTTAATGTCATTTTCTTATTAGTAGCAAATACTAAACTATATTTGAAACTGGTAATGATAATAATAATAGACAAATATTTTTTTGAGAAAAATTATATAATTATTTTGTTTAAATTTTTATATTCTTTCAAAAGATGGAAAAACTAAGTATTAATTATTTATCAAGTACCTCGTCACCCAGTAGTAGAAAGCTAAAGACGGGCCTGACAGATTTTCTTTCTCTTTTGCAGATTCTTGTATATCAAATTTTTGTTTTACTTTGTATTATGTTTAGCTCTTTATTACTTAATACAAAAAGTTAAGATTATTATTTATTTAAATTTATAAAATGCTTAAAAACGTTAATAGGTAAACAATTGTTTGATTAATAAACGGTTCAGTTCTAAAAATATTTTGCCGCAGATTTTTTTTTGTTGCTGAAGTATTCTTCACAGACACATGAAGAAATTTCTGCTACTGGGCCTGGTCACATATGTCAACAAATGAATCTAATGGTCAGTGTGTAACAAAACGCTGCTATATATATATATATATATATATATATATATTTTTGTAAAAGTACTGCAACTAGTGCTGTATTCAAACATTTTTCTCAAAGAGGAACTTCTGTGACTCTGGGGGGGGGGGACATTGTACTTTCTGACCATTGAAATCCCAAAAATTTCAGGAGGAGACATTTCAATGCTCTGAGGGAGGGAGGAAAGGTAGTGAAAAAAGCAACAAATTTAGCAAAAAAAATCACGAAAAAAAGGATAAATTTGATAAAATAGTAAATTACATCAAAAGATTGCAAAAAAAAAAAAAAAAAAAAAAAAAAAAAAGACATTTCATCAAAAGACCTCGAGAAAATGACAGATTTCACCAAAAGACCTTGAGAAAACGACGAATTCTGTCTGCATATCATAAAAAATGCGAATTTCATCAAAAGATCACAAAAACACAGTCTAGGTACTTCAAAACACACAAATTTGGGTAAATAGATTAGGAGAAACGGCAAATTTGATCAAAAGATGGGAAAAAAGACACATTTTGTCAAAAGATTACAATTAAAGGTAAAATTTGCAAAAAAATATTGGAAAAAAAAGACAAATTTTGCAAAAAAGATAGTGAAAAAAACAGCCAAAAAAAACTTTAAATTGGATAAAATGGCAAATTACATAGAAAGATCGCAAGAAAAACGATAAATTTCATCAAAAGACCATGAAAAACAACCAATTTCACCAAAAGACCTTGAGAAAATGACTAATTTTGCCCAGATATCATAACAAATGCAAATTTCATCAAAAGATCATGAAAACACAGTCTAGGTACCTCAAAAAACACAAATTTTGTTAAATAGATTGTGCAAAACAAGAAATTTCTTCAAAAGATGGGGGAAAAAGGCACATTTCAACAAAAGATCACAATTAAATGTAAAATTCGCATAAAAATATCGAAAAAAAAGACCAATTCTTCAAAAAAATCACAAAAAAAGATAAATTTGATAAAACGGCAAGTTACATCGAAAGCTCTTAAGAAAAACGACAAGTTTCATCAAAAGATCCCAAAAAAGGACCAATTTCACCAAAAGACCTCGAGAAAATGACGAATTTGTCCACATATCATAAAAAACATGAATTTCATCAAAAGATCGCGAAAATACAATCTAGGTACCTCAAAAAACATAAGTTTTGGTAAATAGATTGTGCAAAACAAGAAATTTCTTCAAAAGATGGGAAAAAAGCACATTTCATCAAAAGATCACAATTAAAGAAAAAATTCGCATAAACATAGTGAAAAAAATGACCAATTTTTCAAAAAAGTAAAAAAAAAAAAGATAAATTTGATGAAACGGCAAGTTACATTGAAAGCTCGCAAGAAAAACAACAAATTTCATCAATCGGCCCCGAAAAACGACCGATTTCACCAAAATACCTTGACAAAATGACGAATTTTTGCCACAAATCATAAAAAATGCAAATTTCATCAAAAGATCACGAAAACACAGTCTAGGTACCTCAAAAAACACAAATTTTGGTAAATAGATTGTGCAAAACAAGAAATTTCTTCAAAGAATGGGGGGAAAAAAGGCACATTTCATCAAAAAATCACAATTAAAGGTAAAATTCGCATAAAGATAGCGAAAAGAATGACCAATTTTGCAAAAAAAAAAAAAATCAAATTAAAGATAAATTTGATAAAATTGCAAATTACATCGAAAGCTTGCAAGAAAAACGACAAATTTCACCAAAACACCTTGACAAAACGAGGAATTTTTGCCACATGTCATAAAAAACACAAATTTCATAAAAAGATCGCGAAAACACAGTCTAGGTACATCAAAAGACACAAATTTTGGTAAATAGATTGTGCAAAACAAGAAATTTCTTCAAAGTATGTTGAAAAAAGGCACATTTCATCAAAAGATCACAATTAAAGGTAAAATTCGCATAAAAATAGCAAAAAAAGCGACAAATTTTGCAAAAAAATCACAAAATAAAGATAAATTTGATAAAACGGCGAACTACATCCAAAGCTTGCAAGAAAAACAACAAATTCCACCAAAAGACCACGAGAAAAGAACAAATTTGGTCCAGGTATCTTAAAAAACGTAAATTTCATAAAAAGATCGCAAAAACACAGTCTAGGTACCTCAAAAAACACAAATTTTGGTAAATAGATTGTGCAAAACAAGAAATTTCTTGAAAGAATGGGGGAAAAAAGGCACATTTCATCAAAAGATCACAATTAAAGGTAAAATTCGCATAAAGATAGCGAAAAAAATGACCAATTTTGCAAAAAAAAAAAATCAAATTAAAGATAAATTTGATAAAATTGCAAATTACATCGAAAGCTTGCAAGAAAAACGACAAATTTCACCAAAACACCTTGACAAAACGAGGAATTTTTGCCACATCTCATAAAAAACACAAATTTCATAAAAAGATCGCGAAAACACAGTCTAGGTACATCAAAAGACATAAATTTTGGTAAATAAATTGTGACTAACAAGAAATTTCTAAAAAAGTATGGAGAAAAAAGGCACATTTCATCAAAAGATCACAATTAAAGGTAAAATTCGCATAAAGATAGCAAAAAAAAAAAACGACCAAATTTGCAAAAAAAAAAAAAAATCAAAATCAAGATAAATTTGATAAAACGCAAATTACATCGAAAGCTTGCAAGAAAAACGACAAATTTCACCAAAAGACCACGAGAAAAGAACAAATTTGGTACAAGTGTCATAAAAAATGTGAATTTCATCAAAAGATTGCAAAAACACAGTCTAGGTACCTCAAAAACAGGGTTGCAAAAAAGCCGGCTAAAATTAAAAAAAGCCAGGACGGTTGGCTTTTATTGATTTTAGCTGGCTTTTTTTGGCCAAAATTGGCCTTTTTTGGCCATAATTGGCTTTTATACAATGAAGCCTACACATTTTAAAGTGTTTTTTAACTAATTTTAATGATGTTTAATTTACTTTGAGTTTAATAAATTTATTTATTAAAATGAAAAATTGGGATTTTAATTATGATTCATTATGAGAAATTAGGTTATAACCCAATTTTTCAATAATGAAGACATTAATACTAGAATAACACATTGATGGAGTTGCTAGTGGTTTATAGTCAGAATTGCAAATATATCAGCTAAATTGTAAAATGGCCATACCAAGTGCTTTTTCTGATTTTTTACATTGACCTTTAATCCTACCCTTGTTTTTCCATTTTTACTGCTTTATAAAATTAAAGAGGACTATGGTTACTTAGTTACATTTTTATTACTTAATTAATTTTAAGAGTTATTAAAATGTCATGTTTTATTCCCTATAAACATTTGAAATCATACATAAAAAAACACCATTTCTCACTATTGAAAATAGTATTTCGAATTATGCATATTTCATAATACATTATATTTCACAATTTTTTTCAGTATCCACAATTAACATATGCATGAATATATTCATTCATGCAAGTGGGCATATATGCACTTTTAAATAACAAAGAGCTATTCAAAATTTTAATTAAAAAAATTTTATTAGAACATTTTTTGTTGTGTAATTTTATGTAATTATGTAATAAACTTTCCTCAAATACCGAATCCTTCTTAATTTCTCTTTCAACATTGTTCATTTTATGACTTAATCTGTACATATTGACCTGTAAGAATGTTTCCATGAATGCTTTGATGTGTTTCATTTTGTCATAATTCAATTAAATATAATTCTTAAGAATATGTAATAAGTAGAACTATGACATATAGAAGTTTAAAACACATTTTTTGAATATATTTCCCTTTTTCCAAGATTTATATTTTTCAGACATAATGTCTTCACAGTTGACTTTTAGCAGTTATAAAGACTTGTTTATTCAAAAATTAAATAGAAATTTATAACTTTTTTAGTAGTAAATAAGTAAAAATGAATTAAAAATAAATCAATCCAAATTTAATATGGATTTGATACAAATTAACACTTAAAAAATAAAAGCCGGCTTTTTTCAATTTTAGCCGGCTTTTTTTAAGTGGATAAAACCAAAAAAACCGGCCGGCTTTTTTTGGCCCCGCTAAAAGCCGGCAACCCTGCTCAAAAAACACAAATTTTGGTAATTAGATTGTACAAAACAAGAATTTTCTTCAAAGGATGGGAAAAAAAGGCACATTTCATCTAAAGATCACAATTAAAGGTAAAATTTGCATAAAGATAGCGAAAAAAAATGACCAATTTTTAAAAAAAATCATAAAAAAAGATAAATTTGATAAAACGGCAAATTACATCGAAAGCTTGCAAAAAAACGACAAATTTCACCAAAAGACCACTAGAAAAGAACAAATTTGGTCCAGGTATCTTAAAAAACATAAATTTCATAAAAAGATTGCGAAAACACAGTCTAAGTACCTCAAAAGACACAAATTTTTGTAAATAGATTGTGCAAAACAAAAAATTTCTTCAAAATATGGGGCAAAAAAGGCACATTTCATCAAAAGATCACAATTGAAGGTAAAATTCGCATAAAGATAGCAAAAAAAAAATGACCAATTTTTCAAAAAAATCATAAAAAAAGATAAATTTGATAAAACGGCAAATTACATTGAAAGCTTGCAAGAAAAACGACAAATTTCACCAAAAGACCACTAGAAAAGAACAAATTTGGTCCAGGTATCTTAAAAAACGTAAATTTCATAAAAAAGATCGCAAAAACACAGTCTAGGTACCTCAAAAGACACAAATTTTTGTAAATAGATTGTGCAAAACAAAAAATTTCTTCAAAATATGGGGGGGAAAAGGCACATTTTATCAAAAGATCACAATTGAAGGTAAAATTCGCATAAAAATAGCAAAAAAAGCGACCAATTTTGCAAAAAAATCACAAAATAAAGATAAATTTGATAAAACGGCAAACTACATCCAAAGCTTGCAAGAAAAATGACAAATTTCACCAAAAGACCACTAGAAAAGAACAAATTTGGTCCAGGTATCTTAAAAAACGTAAATTTCATAAAAAGATCGCAAAAACACAGTCTAGGTACCTCAAAAGACACAAATTTTTGTAAATAGATTGTGCAAAACAAAAAATTTCTTCAAAATATGGGGAAAAAAGTCACATTTCATCAAAAGATCACAATTGAAAATAAAATTCGCATAAAAATAGCAAAAAAAGCGACCAATTTTGCAAAAAAATCACAAAATAAAGATAAATTTGATAAAACGGAAAACTACATCCAAAGCTTGCAAGAAAAACAAAAAATTCCACCAAAAGACCACGAGAAAAGAACAAATTTGGTCCAGGTATCTTAAAAAACGTAAATTTCATAAAAAGATCGCAAAAACACAGTCTAGGTACCTCAAAAGACACAAATTTTTGTAAATAGATTGTGCAAAACAAAAAATTTCTTCAAAATATGGGGGGGAAAAGGCACATTTCATCAAAAGATCACAATTAAAGGTAAAATTTGCATAAAGATAGCAAAAAAAAATGACCAATTTTTCAAAAAAATCATAAAAAAAAGATAAATTTGATAAAACGGCAAATTACATCGAAAGCTTGCAAGAAAAACGACAAATTTCACCAAAAGACCACTAGAAAAGAACAAATTTGGTCCAGGTATCTTAAAAAACGTAAATTTCATAAAAAGATCGCAAAAACACAGTCTAGGTACCTCAAAAGACACAAATTTTTGTAAATGGATTGTGCAAAACAAAAAATTTCTTCAAAATATGGGGAAAAAAGTCCCATTTCATCAAAAGATCACAATTGAAGGTAAAATTCGCATAAAAATAGCAAAAAAAGCGACCAATTTTGCAAAAAAATCACAAAATAAAGATAAATTTATTAAAACGGCAAACTACATCCAAAGCTTGCAAGAAAAACAACAAATTCCACCAAAAGACCACGAGAAAAGAAAAATTTGGTCCAGGTATCTTAAAAAACGTAAATTTCATAAAAAGATCGCAAAAACACAGTCTAGGTACCTCAAAAAACACAAATTTTGGTAAATAGATTGTGCAAAACAAGAAATTTCTTGAAAGAATGGGGGAAAAAAGGCACATTTCATCAAAAGATCACAATTGAAGGTAAAATTCGCATAAAAATAGCGAAAAAAATGACCAATTTTGCAAAAAAAAAATCAAATTAAAGATAAATTTGATAAAATTGCAAATTACATCGAAAGCTTGCAAGAAAAACGACAAATTTCACTAAAACACTTTGACAAAACGAAGAATTTTTGCCACATGTCATAAAAAACACAAATTTCATAAAAAGATCGCGAAAACACAGTGTAGGTACATCAAAAGACATAAATTTTGGTAAATAGATTGTGCATAACAAGAAATTTCTTCAAAGTATAGGGGAAAATGGCACATTTCATCAAAAGATCACAATTAAAGGTAAAATTTGCATAAAGATAGCAAAAAAAATGACCAATTTTTCAAAAAAATCATAAAAAAAGATAAATTTGATAAGACGGCAAATTACATCGAAAGCTTGCAAGAAAAACGACAAATTTCACCAAAAGACCACTAGAAAAGAACAAATTTGGTCCAAGTGTCTTAAAAAACGTAAATTTCATAAAAAGATCGCAAAAACACAGTCTAGGTACCTCAAAAGACACAAATTTTTGTAAATAGATTGTGCAAAGCAAAAAATTTCTTCAAAATATGGGGGGGGAAAAGGCACATTTCATCAAAAGATCACAATTGAAGGTAAAATTCGCATAAAAATAGCAAAAAAAGCGACCAATTTTGCAAAAAAATCACAAAATAAAGATAAATTTGATAAAACGGCAAACTACATCCAAAGCTTGCAAGAAAAACAACAAATTCCACCAAAAGACCACGAGAAAAGAACAAATTTGGTCCAGGTATCTTAAAAAACGTAAATTTCATAAAAAGATCGCAAAAAAACAGTCTAGGTACCTCAAAAAACACAAATTTTGGTAAATAGATTGTGCAAAACAAGAAATTTCTTGAAAGAATGGGGGAAAAAAGGCACATTTCATCAAAAGATCACAATTGAAGGTAAAATTCGCATAAAAATAGCGAAAAAAATGACCAATTTTGCAAAAAAAAAAAAATCAATTTAAAGATAAATTTGATAAAATTGCAAATTACATCGAAAGCTTGCAAGAAAAACGACAAATTTCACTAAAACACTTTGGCAAAACGATGAATTTTTGCCACATGTCATAAAAAACACAAATTTCATAAAAAGATCGCGAAAACACAGTCTAGGTACATCAAAAGACACAAATTTTGGTAAATAGATTGTGCATAACAAGAAATTTCTTCAAAGTAAGGGGAAAAATGGCACATTTCATCAAAAGATCACAATTAAAGGTAAAATTCGCATAAAGATAGCAAAAAAAAACGACCAATTTTGCAAAAAAAAAAAAATCAAAATAAAGATAAATTTGATAAAACGCAAATTACATCGAAAGCTTGCAAGAAAAACGACAAATTTCACCAAAAGACCACGAGAAAAGAACAAATTTGGTCCAGGTGTCATAACAAATGTGAATTTCATCAAAAGATTGCAAAAACACAGTCTAGGTACCTGAAAAAACACAAATTTTGGTAAATAGATTGTGCAAAACAAGAAATTTCTTGAAAGAATGGGGGGAAAAAGGCACATTTCATCAAAAGATCACAATTAAAGGTAAAATTTGCATAAATATAGCGAAAAAAATGACCAATTTTTCAAAAAAATCATTAAAAAAAGATAAATTTGATGAAACGGCAAATTACATCGAAAGCTTGCTAGAAAAACGACCAATTTCACCAAAACACCTTGACAAAACGACGAATTTTTGCCACATATCATAAAAACGCAATTTTCATCAAAAGATCAAGAAAACACAAATTTTGTTAAATAGATTGTGCAAAACAAGAAATTTCTTCAAAGTACGGGGAAAAAAGGCACGTTTCATCAAAAGATCACAATTAAAGGTAAAATTCGCATAAAAATAGCGAAAAAAACCCGACCAATTTTGCAAAAAAATCACAAAATAAAGATAAATTTGATAAAACGGCAAACTACATGCAAAGCTTGCAAGACAAACAACAAATTCCACCAAAAGACAACGAGAAAAGAACAAATTTGGTCCAGGTATCATAAAAAACGTGAATTTTTCTCAAAAGATCGCAAAAACACAGTCTAGGTACCTGAAAAAACACAAATTTTGGTAAATAGATTGTGCAAAACAAGAAATTTCTTGAAAGAATGGGGGAAAAAAGGCACATTTCATCAAAAGATCACAATTAAAGGTAAAATTTGCATAAAAATAGCGAAAAAAATGACCAATTTTTCAAAAAATCACAAAAAAAAGATAAATTTTATAAAATGGCAAGTTACATCGAAAGCTCGCAAGAAAAACTACCAATTTCATAAAAGGCCCCGAAAAACAACCGATTTCACCAAAACACTTTGACAAAACGACGAATTTTTGCCACATATCATAAAAACGCAAATTTCATCAAAAGATCACGAAAACACAGTCTAGGTACCTCAAAAAACACAAATTTTGTTAAATAGATTGTGCAAAACAAGAAATTTCTTCAAAGTACGGGGAAAAAAGGCACATTTCATCAAAAGATCACAATTAATGGTAAAATTCGCATAAAAATAGCAAAAAAAACCCGACTAATTTTGCAAAAAAATCACAAAATATAGATAAATTTGATAAAACGGTAAACTACATCCAAAACTTGCAAGAAAAACAACAAATTCCACCAAAAGACCACGAGAAAAGAACAAATTTGGTCCAGGTATCATAAAAAACGTGAATTTTTCTCAAAAGATCGCAAAAACACAGTCTAGGTACCTGAAAAAACACAAATTTTGGTAAATAGATTGTGCAAAACAAGAAATTTCTTCAAAGAATGGGGGAAAATAGGCACATTTCATCAAAAGATTACAATTAAAGGTAAAATTTGCATAAAGATAGCAAAAAAGTGACAAATTTTGCAAAAAAGTCGCAAAATAAAGATAAATTTGATAAAACGGCAAATTACATCGAAAGCTTGCAAGAAAAATGACAAATTTCACCGAAAGACCACGAGAAAAGAAAAAATTTGGTCCAGGTATCATAAAAAATGTGAATTTCATCAAAAGATCGCAAAAACACGGTCTAAGTACTTCAAAAGACACAAATTTTTGTAAATGGATTGTGCAAAACAAAAAATTTCTTCAAAATATGGGGAAAAAAGTCCCATTTCATCAAAAGATCACAATTGAAGGTAAAATTCGCATAAAAATAGCAAAAAAAGCGACCAATTTTGCAAAAAAATCACAAAAAAAAAGAAAGAAAAAGATACATTTGATAAAACCGCAAGTTATATCGAAAGCTCGCAAGAAAAACGACAAATTTCATCAAAAGTTCCAAGACAGGATTTCTGAAAATTGATTGATCAGTTTCCTGCTGACTGTTGATTTTGACCTTTAGTTACAAATGGGGAATGAATTTTATGTCTCTACTATATTTGAGTTTACATACAGTAAACTATGTTAGATGGCAATTTGTCTGACACAGAAAGGATTTAAAGTCATGCTGAATGATTTTTGATACAGTAAGTTCTGTCAGAAGCAGAATATCATCTATGGCAGAAAATTTCTATGGGCTAGATATGTCTTGGACAGAATTTACTGTATGTCTGTTGTTTTATAGATCATAAGCATGTGATTTTAATACTGAAAACAGATGATTCACTTTTTAATAACTCTCTTAATTACTTTCAGCTGGATATGGAAGTCAACAGACGAGTTACGTCTTTAATCGGTGACATGAAGAAAATTCAAGAGAGACTGGATATTCAATGTCTAACAAATTCCTGGAATTAAGGAAACTGATACAACTAAACAGAGCTACATGGAGTGCAATAACAATGGTATATTAAAATTTATCTGCATTTAGTGCTGAATATATCTGTTCTAATGTTAATTTCATGTTGCTGTTGCATACTGCTGAATTCATAATTCAACTATATTAGGCTCTGTGTTCACATCTTAAAATTTGTAACTATTAAATATTATTTTAGATACCAGAAAAATAAATAATGAGATAACCATCTCATTCACACACACTCATTCAAAATGGAAAATTTCTCAAGACATGTGAAATTTATTATAAACATTATATCATGATTACATTATATACATAAATTATAATTCATGTAATCAATGTCATTAGATATCACTTTTTTGTACAGTATTTTTTGTTTTTTATATATATATTTTTAATGATTCCTTGATTAGTATGAACAAAATTTCTATTGGTGCTCTAAGCATAGAACAGGTGCCCTTATTCCACCAAAGTGGTGTGTAATTTCAGAATGTCAAAGAAAATTTAATTTGAGAAGTAAAACGTTAAAGAAAATTAAGAAATTTCTTTCTGAATTATATTTTTTTCTTTAAACAACATACTATAATTCCCCCCCGCCACACACACACACACACCACCAACACGAATCAGTGGAAATATCAAATTTGCAAAAATTTAGCTATGTTACTACAAGATGTATTCCAAAAATCTGTGCAATTGATAGGTTTTCGTTTAGCTAAATTGCTACTCTTGCAAGTTTAAAGCATTTAATTGCATTACAATATGTTATAAATCAAAACTTAAAACCTAGTGGTAATTAAGCTATTATGGATAACCTAAAGAACTGTAATAAGGCAAAGTTAAACTTGATTTTTCTATGTTTATCTAGTGTTACTCACTAAATTAGCTCACCTGTTTATATTAATGGAAATCCATGAAAATTAGGTAAACTCATTTTAAAATTTCATATCAAGCTCTAATATGTATTTCATAAAAATAATAAATATGAAACAATATCATTTTACATTGTTAAATTTTCTTTTTTAATTCATTGGTAAAAATATACAAGTTAAAATTTTTCGATCTGCAGGAAAAAGTATTTAGGTTGATAGTTGAACGTAAGACATGTACAATTATTTTCAACATCTTGACATACCTAGACTGACAGCTAGTCGACAAAAATTTCATTGAGATAACTTTATTGCCAGTAGCATCTATTTTTTATCAAGTTTCATTATCTATGATATATTCTGTCGAGTTGTTTACATGTCAGATCTGATACTATTTCCAATAAGGTTATTAAGTTTGAGTCAAATGTGTCAACTTATTGTCAGTACAGGTAACTCAAGAGGCAAAATTTGGAAATTTAAGTCAAATATCTTTTATTTAACTCTTTCCTGGGCACCTTTTCACTTTGTCAGAAAAGTTTCCATTCACAATTGCATCACAATATTACATTATTTATGTATATTTTTTTTTGAGGAGGTTGGTTATTGATTTATTACAATGTTTTCTCCTCATTCAATGTATGTTTAAATGGGTGCTGTAATATTGTAGGATTAGGTAGTGCTGTAATTGAGCGAAATCTGTACATCATGAATCTTTTACTGATATTTTTGTTGAAATTAGCATGAGAAATTAAAAGAAGTTTTATACATACCTATGGCCATGATTTTTTAAAGTTAGGTTGTAACCATAGAATAATGTGCTCCACTGCTTTAGCATCTGGCAGATTTTTTGTTTAAAAATATTGAATTCAGAACAGAAAATTATGAATAACTATTTTATTTTATTTATGGATTTTCTATTATCGTATAAAGTAAAAATAACTACCAAAATTTATTGGTGAAAATTCACGATACCTAAATAGAAAATCAGCCATATGCGACAACAGGGCTTTGATTGCATCACTCAAGAAGTTGCATATACCAGGAAAAACACAAGTGGTAGAAATTACCTTTTGAATTTTTTCTTATCTTTATCAGACAGTCTTTTTTTAATGTGCTTATTCAGTATAAATTCATTTTATTTTCAAACAGATGATTTAATTTAATAGTACATTGATTTAAAAGGAAGGCAATATTTACAATAAACATGCTAACTGCCCTTATAAATAACTAAATCTTTTGAAAATATTTCTTTAAAAACATAACTCAAGATAACAATAGATGTCAACCTTTCAGTTTTTATTTTCTAAAACAAATATATTTTCCTTTATTAAAGAAATTATATAATTACTACCTAAAATCAAAACACGTCATATTAAGTGTTATATATTTTATTTAGTTTATTAAATATGTTTTTTTTAAAGGTTGATTGTTATGTAATGAGATTTTAATGTCCCCAAGTTGATGTAATTTCAGTCATGTTTCTTTAACTTTAATTTTTTTACACCTAATTATATTCAGTAGCTTTTCAACTATCTAAAGTTGTTAAGATAAATTCTCTATTAAAATTGTGAATAGATTTAAGGTGGTGTTGGACAGGCTTGATAAGTTTTTGACATGCAACAGTTTTTGATGGCTTTAACCATGGCCAAAAATCTTATATTTATTTACATATGTATGTATCTATCTATATTTATATTTAATAAGTAAAATTTATTTGCTTTTCATAAAGAAAATGTTTCTAAATATGTTGTAGAAAAAATAAATTTAAATTTTTGAAGAAACATATTTTGAAGAGTAAACAAAATCTTAGACTTTGGAAAACTTATCTTTTGTAACTTTATTTAATAAATTTTAATGTGTTATTCAAAATCTGCAGGGATATTATATTATTAAGAAATTAAGAAATTTATTTATAACCAAACTTAGTGTATAGTTAAAATAATATTAAAGATTAGACATTTTTAAGGATAAATATTAACATTTTCTGAACTTTAGACACTTTTGAAGAAAATTCTTTTAATCAGGTTGAGCACTCATCAATCATTCCCAATCTGAGAACTTCTATTATTTACCTCGCTATTTGATTTTTCTTACCTTACTTTAAAGTAAACATTATTTATATTCTTGATACTATTAGTTTGTCTGCTTTGGGGGGGGGGGAATTGATATAAAAATGGTTTATAAAGATACATAATAATCATAGCATGCATTGTATTTAAATTCAAATTAACCTACTAGATATTATGTATATAATGTATAAAGCACAAAAAATAAATAAATAAATAAACACGTATATTAAGTATAACACTTTTGAAAATCCTGCATTTATAACACTTAACTTGTTCCTTATAAATATAGCTATGTCAAAATGCATACTAAATAACTTTAGATTTTTTTACAAATATTAAAATAATAATAACAATAAATAAACAAAATGTTTAAACATAATTTTTGTGCAAATATTTCTGCATGTCCATTTTGAGATAAATTTCTGGGATTTGGAATTTGTTATTTTTACCTTAATTTTTATTAATTAAAAATATTTTAAGACATTGCTAATTACCCATAATATAATTAAATTTCAACATGAAGTATGGCAATAGAAGCTAGTTTTAAAATTTGTTTCCTGAACAAACTCTAGTGCACTGCAGCAGATTGTGACTCTGGATTTTTGACGTTTTAAACCCTTGTCATGTCACAAACCCTTTTTTGATGTCAAAAAACCTTCCCTGGTGATGGATATGGATGTTTTCTATCATCTGTGATCCTTTTATATTGCATGTGTTCGTAATAAGACTGCTAAAATATAAAAGCAGTCATTTATCAATAATTAATTATTATTTGTATTATTTTTTAATCTTGACTTTTGTATGTAATTATATATTTTAATTCTAATCATGAGTCAATAAAATAAATTTAAATTGTTTTTTAGTTAGGCTTTTTACATCAAGGATTTGTTTAATTTAAAACTATATTTATTGTATTCATATACAGGGTACATGATTTTATATGAGCGACTGTTTTTATGAGACAAGTCAGAAAACATGAATAGGAATAAGTTTTTGTATCAAAAATGTGTTTTTAACAGAAGCATGATGGCATGATAAGGATATTTACAGAACTCATCCGTATCAAGCTTTTTTATTATCCAATGTGCCCATCTGCTGCTACCAGATAATCGAGAGTTTATTGTAGCAAATACAATTTTTTTTAAACATGTATTTGAATTTATTTATGAACAAATATTAAGTATTTAATTATTTTTCTTATCAATTTCTCTCTAGGATATGTTCCTCAATGGAAGAAACCTGCAAATTTATTTTTCAAATGGCAACTAACTACTTTCAGACCAAATATTTAGAAGATAATTCGAATGTAGAATGTGTAACTGTTTCATTATTATGTTGTATATTACAGTTTAAATTTAAATATTCTTACAGCTTAGAATTAATTTAATGAATGAAGTGTATATTTTACAATAAAATATATTTGTATATTTATGTGTCCTGTATTTTTATTTTCATATATATTGTATTTTTATTTATTTTTTTTAAGTTCTTAGGCATCAGCATTAACAAGAATAATTAAAGTTTATCTGTTCTTTTTTCTGTTTCAGAATATTGTTTTTTAATGATTAAATAACATGAGAGGAGGGGAGAAAAGATAAAGTCAAAGAATGTAAAAAATACTATTTAACATCCAGCACAAATTAAGCAAATAAATATTGTTGGCTTTATCCAAATCATCGTTATTGTTTACTTTTCCACTTTCCCTACTTATGTGTTAAATCCAAGTATTATTCTTGTCTAATTTCTATGTATTAAGTAGTTAATTAGCGATGCCATTTTGTTTATTTTATTTAACATTGGCTTAAATTTGTACTCAAAAAATTTTATGTTCCCCATTGAACAAAGTAGCTCTATATCAACATGAATGATATTTAGAGATATTAAATCAAACAGATTTTATTTATTTATTTATTTTTTTTTTTTTTTGTAGTGTAGCACATTATTTATTACTAAGTTAATTGTTTACTGCATTACAATTATCTTATTGTGGCTAAAACACATTTAAAATGTTAACTTTGGTAGTATCTTCTGAGAAGTTCTTTACTTTAATAAAATGATGAAAAACAAAATAAACTGTCTAGAACTATAAATTAAAAGTAGTATTTGCCTCAATTTGTTTTATTTTACGAGAATATTAAATAATTATATTTAATTTAGTATGTATATTTAAGAATAGTTTATTGTTGAAATATTATTCTTCATTTCTCACATGTTCAAACTAAAAAATTAACAAAAAAAAAGTTAATTTTTAGCTTAAAAAACATATTTTCAGCTAAGAATTTTATTTCTGGCATATTTTTATTAAATTATTGACAAAAGATATCCATTTTTTATCCCTGTATTGGAAACAAGAAACCTTTTAAACAAAATGTAAACTACTGCCTGTGAGATTTCTAATTTCTATAAATTACTATAAAATACAAAATGCAAGAAAATTTGATTATTTTTGGGGAAAAGATATAATTTTTTATTTGCAAAGTGTCAAACTAAATTTTGATTTATAACTTCTAGTAAGATCATTCATTATTTATTATTTTTTTTAAATTGGTGTCAGAGCTTAAATTTCTGTATTTCTTTTTTAGCTAAACATAAACAATATCATTATTTCTAGCATTATCAAATGTCACTTTTTAACCACTTAAGCGGCGGCCCCGAGATCGCTCGGGGGTTAGAATCTGATCGATTCCCGTGAGCCCCGATATATCTCGTCTTTTTAGTTCTGATCTAAAAACGGTAGCCACGAGTCCCAAAGCTTGTTTTGCGAGCTTCTTTGCAAACCACAAGCCGCTTCTCCCCCTCTTTCGGAGAAGTTTCAAAGGAAAGTGATTGATTACGTTTAGGGGTGTTTTACAATAAAAGAAAATCCCCTGTGGTTTATGTTCGAGGGGTTCTGACATAAGTGAAAGTAGGGCTTTTTTTTATTTGAGTATTTGAATGTAAAAATGTTCTATTTTTCTTTATTTATTCAAATAAAATAAAAATTTGTAATTTAATTCAGAAAAAAAAATTTATTACTAAAAGTGATTACCATGCAAAAATGAATAAACAAATAATAAAATTAAATTATATATATATATATATATATATATATATATATATATATATAATAAAAATCGTCTTTAAAATTTATTTATTTATTTATTTTAAAATTTTTTAGACCAGTGCAGTTATAAAATTTATTTTCTCTAATTAACCCTTTAACGCCCAGCGTCCTCGTTCGAGGACGATTACAAAAACAGCAAGAATGCGGTTTTCCTACCAGTAAAAAGGAAGATAAATATATGCCTTCTTTCACGAGACAGAATCCTCGATAAATTTAGATAAAAGTTAATTTGATTTTAAAAGTGGTGGGAAATACAAAATTTAAATTTTAGCGAAGAAAATAATTCGGGCGTTAATGGGTTAACGTATAAATATTTCGCAGAAGTTATCACAGAATCTTATTGCATTCTGGAATTTGACTAATTTATGAGCGGAATTTAAAACTGAAAGTAGAAATGTTCTAAATGTCTTCACATTAGCTTTTATTTATACGAGGCGGAACCCGTCGAAATTCGAAGAAAGAAAATCTTTAAAAAAGAACTGTTTCATTTATTTATAATAAATCTACAAAATTAGTAACAATAAAATATACATCTTATATTGGTCAGTCTAACTCTCGAGCAAATATTATTTTAAGCTAAAATTCACAAAATATTATGAAATTCAATTATCCAAATTATTAAACGAAATAAAACCGTAATTCACCAGATTTTATAATAGACGCATTTTAATTTCCACGTGGTTTTTTTTTTCTATATATTTATTTATTTTACTTTTTAGAGAAAATGGAGAAAATGGAGTGATTATGTTGCCACATTTATGAAATTGGTACAAAACTATCAAAAAATTAATATATCAAAAATAAATTGAGATACACCTTTGAACAAAATGCATTTAAAAGTATGTTTTTTTTCTCTATACGACGGTGTAAAAATTAAAAATGTACGATGTATAGAAGTGTAAAATTAACAGCACCGAAATTGCATAAAAAAATGTTGAGCATTTAAATTTTCACTTTTTTTTTTCAATTTTAAGAGAAAATGGAATGATTCTAGTACCACAATTACAAAATTAGTTTTAAAAACTATAAAAAAATTAATATCTCAAAAATAAATTGAGGTACAGATTTGAAACAAAATGCATTTAAAAGTAATTTTTTCTCTATATACGACGATGTAAACATAAAAAATGTGCGATATTTAGAAGTGTAAAATTTGCAGCAGCGAAAGTTGGGGGGGGGGGGGGGGGGAGTGTTGCCATTCACAAAATGGCGTATGCGTTACGCACAGATATTATTTTTTTAGAACAAATAATGATCCGTAAAATTATTTAACAATAAATCAATAATCATTCAAAAATGGTAAGTAATATCATTATAACATACCAGGGGCTTAGCTACAGATATTTTTATTGGGGGGGGGGGGATAAAACTTTTACTCATTTTAAACATATTGCTCTATTTTTCCAACTAAAATTACATGCACAATATGTGTTTAGTAATAACAATAATTATACCTAAAGAAAATGTCCGAACAGAAGAATTGAAACTAAAAACATAAAAACTGTAATCATTGATTCATTAAATTAAATTTTTTTTTTCTTATATTGGTTAGAAGTCATGATCGTATTTCATATGAAAATAGTTTCATGGTATTTTGAGATTTTAGAGAATGAATCAAAGTTAAAAAAAAAAAAAAATACATTAGATACACTGCTAATAGAATTGTGGGGAATTCAGATCTATTAGATGTATGAAATTTTCGTAATACAGAGAAACACAAGGTCAAATTGAGCCTGGCTGCTTTTAGTATATTTTTTGAAAATTTAATTGGTTTACTATCACGGAATTAAGAAAGGCACTCAACAAAACAATAAATATGTGTATTTTTAATAATTTTTAAAATAGAGAGAGTGTCTCAAGAATTTCACAAATCCAGAATTTCTCAACTCTAAGCTTACATTTCCCAAGTTCGCATATATTGGAGGGAGTGGCTTCACCCCCCCCCCCCCAATAATTCTCCATCTCTATGCCTATGTAACATAATGATGCGACCTTCCCCGGGACCATGTTAATAAGCCTAAGTGCACATGAAACATTCTTACATGAATAAACAGAAAATGTTTTAAAATGGGGCTCTCTTCTGAGCTGCGGCCCCTCAGTACTTTCAATAGCAAACGCCTTTAATTTTTATTTATTTATTTATTTTTCCAAAAGAAAAAAAAAATATTAAACTTACTGATGGGAGGCCTGCTGCCTTCAGATGCTCATAAGGGAGTCATATACACACTTCTGCCTGATTTGAATTTATATACATAAATGAAAGTACGGAAAGCCTTTAAATTTTAAATGTTTAGAAATTCGGTATTCGATGAATTTATATGTTAACATAAGTCTCAAATCACCTGTACATGAATTGAAAACTTTCTGACATAAGTTCTGACACTTTTTAAACAAAATGACATAAAATTGGCCAATTTGACTATTGAACCGATTAGGAATCAAAATGAGCTTTCACTTTTTGATAAACAAATTACTTATCGAATTATAAGTAATTATTATCACGTAACGACAGGTTTTTCTCTTGTCTTGTGGTCTCGCATGTAGAAATTCCTCCCTGTTTAACCCCCCCTCCCCCCCCCACACACTTCAGTGGTAAGATTTTCTGAAAGATCTTTTGCGTGCATTAAAAAATTGTGTCAACTATTATTACTGTAATAATAGAAAAATCGACTAATAATACCAATACTTGTGTTTGGATTAATACATAAAATGCGACATAACAAAAAAGCATTAGCCGCCAAAATATTTTTTTCTTACTGCTGTTTCAAGGCTTCCTGTTAGAAAAGCCCATTCTTTATTCGCATATGCGAGAAATAATTTGCTTTTACTTTCTCTCTCTCACCTTGAAATAAATTATATGCATATCTACACAACCAGTATTAAAAAAAGAGGGAAGGAGACTGAAATAGACAACGCAAGTCATTTCACATTCTCTGAGAGTAGTAGAAATTATATAATTATTGATATAAATTTCAAAACTTATTTCTGCATTTTGTGAGACTAATAGTGAAACTAATATATTTGTAGTTATAATATAAGGAACTCCACAAGGGAAATGTAAAAAGCTAAATAAGATGGCGAACGGGAAAAAAGTGACCTGAAAAAAACTTATCGGAAAAAAGTGACATAAACTACAAAAGAAGAAAAAATGGACACGGAAAAAAGTGACAAGGAAAAAAGTTACAAGGAATTGATTTTGGATATTCATTATTGATTTTGGGGATTCATGGTTTAAGTATGAAAGGGGGATCGGGGGGAGACTTTTAAATTAGGTAAATGGGTTTTTCATGCTGAATTAATTGTTTTGGTTCAATTTTTGAACATGCGTTTAAACTGAAAAGATGCTTTGCCTGATTAGTTTTGGGGACTGACGATTACCCCCCCCCCATCCGCCCTAAATTAGATAAATGGATTTTTATGCAAAAATATCCGTTGTATTTCAAATTTTAAATATAAATTCTTTCTGATAAGGTGAATCTCTGAATAGTTTTAAGGATTTAATGACTAAGTATAGAGGGTGAATGCAGGATAACTCCCTTAAATTAAATAAGTGTTTTTTTTACATAGAATTATCCGATTTGCTTCAAATTTTAGATGTAGGTTCTATATGATAAGACGTTTCCCTGATTAGTTATGGGGTTGTTTTGCTAACTGAAAAGGGGGGCGAATATCCCCCCTTCCTTAAATTAGATAAATCGGTCTTTATGTAGATCTATCGATGTATTTTAAATTTTAAATATAGATTCTTTCAGAAAAAGAAAAAATCCTTGAATAGTTTTAAGTGTTTAATGGCTAAGTATAATAGGCAAACGGCGGATAACCCTTCTTAAATTAAATAAATGGCTTTTTAAGCAGAATTATCGACGATTTTTGAACTCGAGAACATTGAAAATTATGTCATGAAACAGCGATCGTTTCAAGATAGGTATTATATATTATTCAAAACAAGGAAGCCCTTATTCGATCATAAATCATATCAGCAGTAAGGTGAGGTCTGCTAATATTATCTACATACTTATGTGCAAAGAATGTGATTATGTCGCAGTCATTTGCGCTTTTGAGAAAGGAACTAACATCTTCCGAGAGTGCCTTATTATATTTTCATTTTCATTTTCTTTCTTTATTTCTTTCATTTTCTTTCTTTTTATTTTATTTACTTTTCGGGCGAGCAAATATATATATATATATATATATATATATATATATATATATATATATATATATATATAATATATATATATATATATATATATATATTATGCTTTATTCTGAATAATATAAATATAATTACGATTTTACCAATAAACAACTTTTGATTATTGTTCAATCTGACATAGTTTTAGAAAAGATTTCTGCAGGGCAGGAAGTGAGAATAACTCTATATAATTATTCAAGTAAATCTAATTGACAGATAAGTTTTCTTGTATTCTGTAGTTAAAATATTTTGCATTCATTGCTTCGCCGTTAATCGATAGTTACCTACTGTGCAGAGTACTAGAACGGCGCCTTATGAAGTAGTCATGCCTGTGGGGTGCCCGTAGGTTCTATAATATGAGGAAGGGTTGGGAATCGCTATTGTGGAAGAAGCCTAACGGTCCAGACAATGAGGACCCGAAGTCTTTTAAGTTTAACTACTACTTTTTTATTTTATATTATTAATATATTATTTGTATTTCAAGAGAACTATACAATTAGATAATTTATGTTAAAAAATGAAATAATAAAGAATAAAAAGGGCTCTATTAACGCAATAATCTGGTTGCAAATTTTGAATCGAGTTCTATTTGTTTGACATAAATTTCAAAAGAAACAATTTTGTGTAAATAAAAATTCTTACAGTTATGTTATGTTCCCATAACTAAGCCCAAAATAAGGATTTTTTTTTTTTTTTTTTTTGAAAGGAGCATTTTATAGATTTTAAGCTAAAATGTTGTTTTTAAAATAAAAGTATTTAAGTAGATCTCTTTCCTGATTTTGAGATGGTCGATCGAAATCATTTGGCCTGAATCGAACCATTACTAGTTTCTGAATAGAAGTAGACTGCACTTGGTAAATAGCTAAGTGATTTCGCCAAAAGGAAAAAGTTACATACAAAGCAATTTAACTTCGTATATCATTTTTATCGGAAAACATTTGAAACGAATTCAATATTTTTTTTATTAAGTACGAATACGACAGTATTGATATCGACACAATTGGTCGAGAACTATTGAAGAGAATAATAATTAAAAATAATAATAAGACTGATTAAAAAATTATTCTTTCGAGGTAAAAATAAATAAAAAGGCAATATATATATACGATTTTTTATTTAAAAAAATCACTTGGGAGGAAAGCTATTACTGGATAATGACATTCGTAAGAACAAATAGTAAAACGTTGAGAATATTTATACATTGTTGCAAGTATTGTAATCTAATTTATTGCTTCTTTTCAGATAGATGAATTTGAAAATTCGCTGCTGTTGAAACAGTTAAAATTGTTTTTATATCGCTTCATTTGTTCTCAGCAACTTAAGATTTGTTCTTACGAATGTCAGTATACATTATTAGATTTCTTTCAGAGTGATTTTTTAATTATAAATTCATATGCATATTGCATTTTTATTTATTTTTTCCTCCAAAGATTAATTTATTATAGCTTAGCTAGTGCCAAAACTATTTAAAAAATTTGAAACCGTGTCAGTAGTTACAGAAACAATGGTACATTAGTATCAGCTGTCTTTGTTTTGTTTTCTTAATTATAATCACCTGTTTAAACATTTTACATAAAAATAATTACATAAATGTCCATCGAAATTTTACACTTTCTGAGATGCATGTAATAAAAAATACCTAAGAAATTTTGTACCTTTGTAGTGTGTGTATGAAGTAGGATTTATTTTCAACGTTTTAAGATGAAAAAATATGCAATTTGCACTTAATAATTTATTTAAAAAAAAATCATTCACTTTTGCACTTAAAATAAATCTCATATTTTCGAATTTTTGAAAATATTTAGAAAAACTGATATGTTTTATCGATAATAAATGTTTTCAGAACAATAACGAGATCTATATTACTTATTCTATACATAGCCCTCGCGAAGATTTTTTCATTGGTGAGGGAGAGAGCCTTAAATTGCCAAGTCAAAATTCAGTATTTGCCAATTTGGTGAAAGGCAAACATAACTACTTCTCGGCATTTGCCAACTAGTTTTATAATTTTACCAAGTTATCACAATTAGAAAATGTAATATAGTTTTTATTTATAGAAAGCTTAATAATATATCTAATTATATGGGTAACTTTCATCAAATCTATCAGAAAGAGAAAGTGTATTATAGTTTTTTTAAAAAGTTTTGAATTAATTTGCCAGTTCATCTTGTGAATTTGCCAACTGTAACAGCATGTGCGAACGTTTGGGGGGAGACTCCCCTCTGCCCCCCCCCCCCATAGCGAGGCGCCTGATTCTATTAGTTCTGTTATATGCAATCGTATTCGAATGGAAAATAACAAGAAACAGTGTTCTGGAAACACATACACTCTCCCCACCTAAGCGGTACTTGACAGCCGAGATTTTCTCTCGAGATAAATCAGCACAATACTTATTGACAGCCGAGTGCAGGGGAAAAGAACAAGCCACACAGAGAAGCTAACAATCTTGTTTTTAAGGAAGGACGATTTTCGACAGCGCAAATTCAACGAAGGAGCCCGGATATAGGGTAGCTTTTGTAATATCGTTTCGCCGCTCAAGTGGCTAGAGTGCAACATAGGCTAAATCAGATCAAGCTCCGTCATTTTCCTGTGGAAAGGAGCCAATTCTCGTCTTCTTTTGCATATTTTGAGAAGATATGCGATTATTTCAACCTTAAACTTTTATAATATTATATTTATCTCATAAATTATGTGGAAAAGGAATTGGCCAATCAGTCTTTAGATTCATAATTATAATACATCGAATAAAGTTCTTCGTTCAATTTATTAAAAACCTTTTAAAAATTGCGATGTGCTACGCGCTTTAAAAAGCAAATTATTCTTCTGCGCGTTTTACGTAATTTGTAAATATATCTTTAAAATATATTTATCGTTTAAATTATGGACAAATGTAAATATAAACATTCAATCAGAAAGAGAAATTAAAATTTTTATATAAATGTTTTAATAGCTATTAATTTAAATTTATTTATTTCAAAATTATTTTTAATAATTATGAAACTACTTATATTATTTATGCGTACATATATTTGTTTCTCGTTTATTTAATTTTTTACGGATCTTCCACTATTCTGGTTTTTCTACACGATTTCTATTTCCAAAGAAAAGTTCGTGTTACGTACAATCGTCGAAAAAAAATTAAATACCCCCTACTAACTCCTCAAGAAATTATCGTAGAAGAAAGTTACTGTTGCCGAACGATTGGAAATAAATTGACTTTTAAATGATGTATATAAAATTTGTTTAAGGAGCCATTTATATATTAAAAGGAACCCAAATTTCATTTTTTTCAATGGCAATATCCTATTTCAACAAGACATTTCAAATTTTCTGTTCAACTATACTCAAGCAC
>OZ025298.1:155501163-155709770 GCA_964019185.1 Maratus speculifer | reverse complement strand
TCACTAAATTTTAACATTTGAAATACATACTGTATCAATTTTCAAATATATTTGCTGTAGCACATTTCTTTTATGTGCAGCTTAACATTTGATACTTCCTATTAAACAAGAAATAAATTACAATTAATAGTTTAAAACAAGAAATAAATTATAAAAACCTTTATAAAACAAGACATTAGTTTGCACTTTACACTATTGTCATTATAAACAATCACAAGAAATTCTTTGCAAAATAATGCCATTGAAATTTACACTTAAAATGCATTATATATTTTCATTAATGATTTAAACTAATTGTTTGCTTTAGCAATTTTAATGTTTAAAAATAAAAACATAAAATCATTTTTAAAAAGTTAACTAAATAAATTATTTTCAAAACAAATTAAACATTTTAAAATTTCTAAATGTAATATAATCTTAAAATGGATAGTAATACAGTAAAACCCCAGTTATCCAAAAAGCGTGGGACCATAGCTTTTCGGTGAACCGGGGTTCCATAGGAATTTTCGGATAATCAGGGTTCTATAGGAATTTTAGAATAACTGACAAGTTTATGGTGAAAACTTGTTTGATAAAAAGCTGTGATCATGATTTAGAACAGCGGTTCTCAAACTATGGGTCGCGACGGTTATTTCAGTGGGTCGCAGAAACAATCGAGGTTTGTCAAAAGATACATTTTATATTTCATCTGTTAAAATGTATATAACAATTATAGAAAATAATATATTAAGAGAAATTCCTTATCTTCCATGAAGAAGCATACGAGCAGAATATCCAGAAATATATCTAAATGACCTTTGAATTCCTTGATGGAGTTCAACAAAACATAGGGGAGAGTGGGGATGAATGGGACAACAGAAATTTATATATGTTCCCAAATCATAAATAATTTGATAATTTACCTGACTGATGGCAGTACTGAGGTCATTCAACAAACATAGTAGTCAACACCGCCGCACATGCAATTTTTTGTTATCATACGATACGATCAAATCACACATTCTGCCATTTTTAGTACGAGAATAGCTAAAGAAACGTATACTAGCATTAATTTATTTTAATAAAGAAGATACGTTTGATAAATTGATTTTAAAAAATAGCCATTGTTAAAGAGTACACCATTTCGTCCATTTTACTAGAGACGCCGCTGCAAAGAATGAATCACGAAAAAAAGAATTCATTTATCAATATTGAATCAATCAATAAATTTTCTGCAATAGAAATTTTTAACTAGTAAAATTAAATATTCATTTATAAAAAAAGAAATAGGCAACATTTGTAAAAATTGTTCTATCTATCACTTTAATATGCTCTCGGGTTATAAATTTAATGCAATTTGATTTTGGAATTACTTGAATTACTCATGAAAAATAAATTCAGTGTCTTTAATGAAGTTGTTTCTTTTAACGGTTGTCCGGTAACGTATATTGCAACCAGGATTAATCATATCGCCATTGAGGCAGATAATTAATAAATAATATTAAAATGCATAAATCATTTACATTGAATCATCATTGAATCTACGAATCATTCATTCTTTCGATGGCGCCTTGTATCTTCCGTAGTTTCTAATATCAGGTAACTTTTAATACATAAATTGAACGCAACCACTTCAATAAAATAAGTCAATGCCAAGACAGAGTATAGTTTCTTTCATTATTCTTCAACTAAAAATTCTACAATTTACTGTTTGGTAATGACTGCACGAAATTTTATGCCGCGCATTTCATCTTTCATTTTTGCTAATTTATTATTGAGTCATTTAAAGCATTATTAAAATATTTTATTTTTAGCTGTTAATTTCTTTTATTATTATTTATTTTTAAGTAGTTTAATTTCAATTTTAAAACAGCAGATTGGTTTGAAGAAAATTTAATTTTTTGTAACATTTAATTTTAGAACATAATGTTGCTCATAAACTGAATTCGATTGTATTCTGTTCGATTGAAAATAATTTTTTTTTAAATAATTGATCGCAATTGAAGATGAAATATCTATATAAAGTTTATCGAAATTTCCATAAACGAACACATACACTTAAGAAACTAAGGCTGAATCCTAGAACAAGCAAGACACTTGGCACAGCAATGAATGCATTTTTGTTGTTACCAGTTTGTTTCTTAAATACTTTTCACACCTACTGTGTAAGGAAGCGAAATATCTCACCACTTTGTATGATGTGGTGAGAAAATGCTTGGCGGGACTTCATGATTAGCGCCAATCAACTCCGCATGGCTTCCCGTGCGTAGGTCTGCTTGGAGGGAATATTCGATGAGATTTGTTTACACTTTCTTCGTAAGAAAGTACTTTCATTATGACCAATTCATGCTTTGCTGAAGTTACGCATTGATATGTTCCAAATTTTCACTTGTAAAAGAGATTTCGATATAATAAGTGCTAATTATGAGAAATAAACATTTTTTTTTCTTTTTAAAGTTGTTCTTTATTTGCAATAGTTAATTACTGTGTTAGTTTTCATAATAATGAATTCCAGTCTTATTTTTGCGTTAGTAGTTTAGTTTGAAGGTCGTTTTTTCCCTCCTAATTTAAATAAAATTTGTATTTTTCTGAAAACCTTGCTTATTGACCAGACCAAATAATCATCCTATTTAAACAAAAGCAATAATTTATTTTATATTAAGCGATATTTATTTGATTTCAGCGATATACCCTGCTCCTAATATAACTTTCTTGAAACAATCATTACAATATCTATTTCTGTTTGACCTCACAAAAATTTTCGCCTCTCGCCCCCCCCCCCCCCCATGCACACACAACCTTTGAAATTTTGAAAGTTAAGATACAGTTAGTCATACATAAGTTTCATGCCATACTGAATTTTGAAAATAATTTTATACTATTATTATAGATATAAAGCATTGAAGATGAATAAATATGTGTCACACACATGTTACAAAAATAGAATTATGGTGATTTAGTGACATATAATAAAATCAACAAAATTTGCAAACAGCCAATGTAAATTTTGAAATTGGTTGTGCCATAATAAAAAAAAACCCCTCTTAATAGCAAAATGAAAAATGAGTTTGTTGCCACTGTTTATCATTATCTTATTTACAGTTATGAGTATTAACTTTTTCAGGCTGAATTTACATTTTTTATATGGTTTTTTTGCATTGTTTTGTATATCGTTATAGTCAGGGGTGTAGTTGTAAAAATAACAGAAGATGTGTGCTGTAAGTAGAGGGTATGCGCTCAAGGCAGAGAGTATACCCTAGAGCAGAGATGGCGAACCTATTGCACGCGTGCCCCTTTTGGCACACGAAAAAATAATTTTGGCATGGCATTGCTTGTGGCTTTAAATCAAAATAAAGTCAGATTACACAAAATCGCGACTGATCTTTATTAAATTCGATTAAACGAAAATTGAATAATTAATTTTATTCCAATCTTTTTTTCAATTCTGGTCTTTTTTTTTTTTTCATTTTTTTTTTTCAAATAAAACAATATTTGAATACTATCGTCAAGAATTGCCCAATAAACATTATTTAATTCCGATGTTAAAATTACGGCAATTTTGAATTTATTAGAAAAAAAAAAAAACTTTACGTTGACTGCATTTGTCATTTTAGCAGTTGTTCTGATTATCTATGCTTTCGAGTCACTTTTTTCTCGAATGAACGATACCAAAACTCAAATTGTAAATACTTATCAGATCCGGTACAGTTTACTTTTAAATTAACCTGATATTAAGTTGCAACAATAGAAATTAAATTGCATTGATTTAACATTTTTTGTTATTGTCTAAAATATATTTATTTGCATAATTATAAAAGTTTAATATGTACATGTAAATTCCGCATATTTTTTAATACTTAATAGAAAAATTTATATGTAATTTTAATTCATTATTTTTCCACCTACTAAATTTGTTTTTTAATTGGCACGTCATGGTTCATGTAAAATAATTTTTTGATAATATTTGGCACGTTGCAACAAAAAGGTTCTCCAACCCTGCCCTAGAGTATGCCAGGGGTGCAGAAAATGTTTTTATTCCCAACATTTCCCCCAATCCATATAAAAATTTCCACAAAATTTTACGATATTATAGACTTAAATAAACTCTGTATTACCATAGGTATATATATTTTTCCCGCAAATTATCTTAATATATGCGCGAGTATATATCATTCTGAGATCAATTTTTTAAAGGTCACCATTCAGATCTTTCTAATTGTAGTGGGAAATTTTCTATCCTGAGTAATTATGTAATTCATAGTTAAAATCAAAATCAATTGTACATTTTTGTGCAAAATTTCCCAAGATGGCCGAAATTTCCCCCCGATCCTAGATCGCCGGATCGGACATATTCTGCACCCCTGGAGTACGCATATTATAGTTTTCTGAGCAAACAGGGGGTATAGACATGTTTCTTTAAAAAATCCAGAAGGTATACAGTGTATACCCCCATATACTCTCCACTACATTCTTTAGAGTTGAATTCAGGGGGTGGCCTGGGGGGATACCCCCCCCCCCCGAAAAATTTGAAATTTTGTGTTTTCAATGGTAGAAAGTACAATTTCTTCACCGGAACTCTATAATATCCCCTCCGGAGCCACTGAAGTCCCTCCCGGAAAAAAGTGTCTGAATTCAACACTGACATCCCTGGTTAGAGTGTAACATTTTGTGCAATTGTCATACAATTCTTCTTTTTTTATATTAGTTTTGGAAGGTGTTTTTTATAGTATAGTTAAATTCTCCCCAATTCTTTGAGTTAAAATACCCCCCCCCCCAAAAAAAAAAGAATCAGTAAAACAAGCTTTTTTTTTGGGGGGGGGGGGAGGGAGACCCATTGTGTTTTCCTTTCTATTGCCAGAATGATGTTCTTCCCAAAATTTTTTGAATATCCATTAGTTGTTACTCTGTAAAAACCTATTTTATCTGAAAAAATATATATATACAATTTTCGCCATTGTATTAATGAAACTTCAAAAAAATTGATCTGTCAACTTGCAGATGGTGTTATTTCATTCAGAGTGAGAAACAATGCACATTACAAATTCAACACTTTTTTTTATGTTAGAATACGTCACACTATTACCTTTAAAATTAAAAAAAAATATTTCACATCATTTCTTCAAAAAAGTTATTAAAATAAACAATTTTTTCTTCAATAAATAGGTTGGGTATTTCTTTTAATAATTATTGAACAAGAAATGTAATTGAAAGCAGATCCAGGGACAAAATTTTTTCCAAGACATAAATCTTAAATTGGGGACTATCCCTGGTAAACGGGGACAAATGATTACTTTATGTTTGGAATATAAGAATATTCAAATCAGAAAGTTTCATCAGATGATACGGTGGAAAGCAACAGAAATATTGATATTTTGTATAAAAATAATTTTTCTTATCTATAGTTTAAAAAATTATATATATATGTATATATCTATCGTCATACTTGGTAAGCTTTGAATAAAAATCAAAACTATACAAAAATATATACATATATATATTTTTCTGTTCAGTATTAAATCCAAGATTTAAGAACTTACCTTTTGCATTTGTATTTAAAAAAAAATGCATGTATGGAAAAGCAAAAGTTGAATTTAGTAAGCCCAAAAATCAAATGATGTGATATAAAGATCATGGTGATATAAAGAATTACATTCAGTCTATCTTACAGTTTACCATATGCATACTGTTATTTTCATTTGGAAAATATTTCATTGATTTAAAAATAACAGAAATACATTATTATTGCAATTTTTATTTATTTATTTTTATTATTTTCACTTGCAATGTTTTAAAATGATGACAATGTTTTTCAAATCTAGCATTCTGCAAATCTAGATTACATTTTAAAATTGGCAGTAGAGACCACTTTTTTTCCAGATATTTAAAAGAATACAGTACATATCACTTTAGAAAAATAACATGTGTAATTCAATCTTAATTTAGATTTTATTTGTCCTTGAAATCTGTTGAGCAAATCTTTATTTGCGAAATGTACTGGAACTAATGCTAGAATTACCATTTTTTAAATATTTGCATGGGTAATATTTGGTTATCCTGTCAATTTTGCAAAATTATGCAATTCGCCTAACTATCTGAAAAATTATACAAACTGACGTAATTTTTATTTTAAATAATGAAATAACAATTAAGCTAGTAAAACATTAATAAAAATATAGTACCTGTACCCTATATGGACACCCTAAGGAAAATGAATTTTTTTCACCCTTATATACACGTCATAGGACTCCAAAAATGTATGACCACTATCCTTGGACTATTGGGTATCATTATAAAAATTAGAAACTTTGTAATTATTCTGGTTTAATTTAAATCATAAAAACAAAAAATGTTTACAAGTGTCCATATAAGGAACTATCTGTCCCTATTATGGACAGGTGTTTCCTTATTGACTTTCTACACAGTGTGTATGGAAGAGCCACTTTTCCAAGGGATTTTAGAGGAGACGGAATAAAAAAAAATGTATCTTAAAGTATTCCGAGGAGGAGGGGGGACAGTAAATATCTTCAGAACATGCATTTTAGAAAAGGGGGGAGGGTGCATTGTCGGTTTTTACCCTTCGAAGACCCATGCAAAGCCCCTTAGTTACTAGTAAATATTATGAAATAATATTGTTGGTTTTGTTTAGCTTTATTGCATCTGTCTGCGAATTTACATCTGTTATTACTCAGTCCTCACAGCATGGACAAATAGAAACTTTTTCACCATGGGCAGTAAGTCCCACATAATCCTCATGAACATATCTGCCACATGTGATGCATGGCCACATGTTTGAAAAAGCATCAATACTACAAAAACAGTAGTACCAGCTCTCCTTTGTTGAGGAAGTCATACCATTGGTACCTACGATTTTGCCAACAGATATCCTACTGGGGGGGGGCTTCTTTTTATTTTTCTGCAAGGGTTTTTTGGAGGAAGGTTTTTGGGAGATTGTTCAAATGGCATCTTGTTGAACAAAGATTTTACCACTTGATGCCTTTTCAATTTATTGCTTGGCAACGTTGAATTTTCTTCTTTCTTACAGTTGTAGTTGATGGGGTCATAAGCTGTCCATATTGGGAACCGGGCGTAGTTTACTAAATCTTGTAACAAATGAAAAAGGAAAATATTTTAAAGTAAAATATGCACTAGCAATCGAAAATGTGTTTTATTAGCTTTCTAAAATACTCCACTTTTCAACATTTAATGTAATTTTATCATATCTAATAAGAGTTTAAGATTACAAGTAATTAAGATCAGCACATCTCGAAACAACAAATTTCCCCCTAAATGGAGAACAATACGCTTTTTTACACTTTCAAGTCTTAATTATCTTTTCAACTGCTTTTCTTCGTGAAAATGTTGAGCCATCTCTCGATCAAAATTATTACCTTTAAAAATATTAGGGGTGTCCATATTGAGAGCCCTGTCTATATAGGGTACAAATACCTTATAAATAAAGAGTCGAATTAAAAATCACTTCATTATTTGAAACGTTTACTGAGTTTAATATCAAGCGACTGTGGCATTTACAATCATCCATTATTGGCATTTAATCATATAATTTGAGGATAATTGAAGTGAAAAAACTTCTACAATGAATGTAGCGGCACGACTAGTCGTGCCGCTACATTCATTGTAGACGCACGTCTTTTTTGTGCCTGACAAAGAAAGACTAAGTTCTTTCAAAAGGCCTTGCAGTTAACTTATTTTATGGTGTTTAAAGAAGTTTTTTCACTTCAATTGTATATAACACCAGCTTCAATTTTTATACATTAATTTGATGATAGTTCTTTGGTCGATGGAATAATCAAGTAGTATTGCTTGCATGTATTACTTATCAGAACTGTAACAAAAATTATTCACTAAAAATTAATTAGAAGTATGCACTATTCTATTCATGGAAATGAATAGAATAGTGTACTTTCTATGTACTGTTTTATGTACTTTTTGTGAAAGTTGCTGTTCAGATTCTGAAATATTTTTATTTGAAATAAAGTCCCCAGTTATTCGTAGTAAGAAAAATATCAAGATAACTGTTAGAAATATTACAACTGATTTTTTTTTCAAAAAATATCAATATTTTAATAGCATTAAAGCTATTTCATAAGCAAAAGACCAATATAATATATTTAATTATAATTAGAAGAAAATAAAGGGGTGGGGATGGGGATGTACTAACCCTTAGTGTGACATCCATCAAAACAACAATCTAATATAATTCTTCATGTCTTTTTTATTGCATATTAAATATAATAAGGATAAAATAGGGCAAATATGATTAAATTATTTTAAAAAGATAAGAACACTTAAAGTGACATTTAATACTCCAAAACAAAATAATATGAATATCTATATTTTAATTACAGTGTAACATCTTTAATCCGGACATTTTGGTACGTTTATTCATTTTTGTTTTGAATTATAAATAATAGATAGTGCCATAGTTCATATATAAACAAATTTCAGAAAATGAAAAGATTACGCAATAATACAACTTTTTTTTCAAATTTAAAACTGTAAGAACTTTCTAAATGAATGTGTGTCATTTTAGATATTAGGTTTTAAAAATTAATGATTAATGGTAATTTCACAATTTTTTTGAAAAGAATAATATGGTTTTGCGAAAATATTGCAAAATCGGATTTTTATTATTGTTATTTCTTTTAGGTATTTAACTTGTTATTTACATATACTTATAGTTGTTATACACTTAATTTTTTTATAACATTAGCTTTAAATATCCCAATTTCAAATATGTTACTGTAATTATAAGATTGATTTTTAAATTATAATTGTAAGTCTTAAATTTCCAATGGATATTTTTGGGGTTTAGAATTTAGTTTTACAATATTTTTCTTGACAAGTCTTTCATTCTTGTGATATGCATCATTTATTAAATATTCATAAATCAGGAATTACAATTTTTAAAGAAATCATACGTTTGTTGTTTTTAAAGTTTACGACATATGGTGACGTGGCAATGCATAAAATTTACATATTTTTTTTTATTCGTTTTTCAGCATTTTGAATTGATTTTTCTCAATGTTTTCAACTATCCAGTTCCTTACATTTTTGTATTGCCATAGTAATAAGAGATATTAATATTATCATACATGTATTTTAGTTATAAAACTTCTGTAATCCGGAATTTTCTATAATCCAGATTCTCTGTAATCGCAATGATTCCGAATTAAAGAAGTTATACTGTATATGTAATAGGAAAACATATTTAAAAAAACCCGGTTTAAACCCAAAAAACGTGGTTTTTAGTTAACAAAAAAAAAAAAAAAAAAAAAAAAAAAAACTGGTTTTTTACTAACCCTGATAATGGCATATAAATAAAAACATAATTAATAAAATATAACATAATAAAAACGTTGCCAAAAAAGCAGAACAGGATATGGAATTCTTCCCTAGTTACACTGCTATAATAGTTTAGTCTCATACAAAAGTATAAGAATAAATACAGTCAAAGTTCTATAATTCATTCAAGTTGGGGGCCAAAGGTTGTGCAGATTATGGAATATTGTAGATTATAGAGTATTATATGATTTATATGTACTACTTTTATTAGTCTAGACAGCATTTTAATTTTATAATGAGTATATATGAAAAGATAAATATGAAATCTAATAATTAATTTAAAGAGTTATCTCAAAAAATGTTTTTTTAAAGTTTTTTTATTGAAAAAATGATATATGTTTGCATTTAAATAAAAATAATTACATATGTTCTGTAATATAGTTTGTTTTTTACTGTGTATAAAATAAAAGAGTTATATTTTAAAAAAGTAGATGTTTTATTATGATTCTTTTTTTTTTCAATTTTATTATTATTTATTTTTAAAAATCATTTTTGGAGCACGAAATTGTGAATTTTCATAACTGTTTACATTCATAAAATAATGCAAATTATAGAAAATTGCGGATTATGGATCCATGTATTATTGATCCTTGACTGTAATTAAGACATTTAAGTTTTTCATATATTATAAGATAAAATAGCTACATGTAGCTATGTTTTTGTATGATGTTGTATTAAAATGAAAAATATATTTTCAGTAATTTATATTTCTAAATATGCTTTACATTTATATTTAAAAAAGACGATACAAATCGAAATAATACTAAATTTGATTTATTGTGAGTAAAAGTGTACATATATGTATTCACATGCAATGCACTGTGTTTTTGTTACTTTGATTATGAAATTATGATATAATTTATTATTAATTTTTAAAAAAATCTTTAAATAGAACGGTATATCTGTAATAAGTTAAAAAAAATTTTATCCAGTTTTTTTGTTTGTGTTGCATGTAATATAACTCCCTTGTAAATTTTAAAACGGGATACAGTTTATAAAGGAAGAATAAGATCCTTCTAAAATGCCATTTTCTTTTTATTTCATTTTAATCTCCCCCCCCCCCTTATTATTTAAAAAATACAGATTAAAAAATTTATAGTTGTATCCCTCAGAAAATGCACATATTTATATTTAGAATTGGCTATAAGAAGTTTTAAACATGCTAAAAAGAGCAAGTATTTTATTAAAATATTGTTATTTTCAGTAGCATAGCCAGGATTTCTATTTGGAAGGAATCCAGAATTTTCATTCATGTTATTTATATATTTATACAGTGCGTGTCAAAAGTTTCAGCACAATAGCAATTTTCAAATAAAACTTTAAATATTCACTTTATTTCAATATTTGTCTTGTATATGTTAATAATATCTATTTTAACATCATATTCATTGAAATTAACTTTTAAATTTTATTTCAAACCATGGAGTTTAAGAATAGAACAAAAATAACCGTGTCAAAAGTTTAAGCACAAAATCGTTTTTATGCAAATTTTACAATCTGACGTAAGCGGTTGCGCACGCAAACAATTTTTCAGTGTATAAGAAGCTGTTAGTTGTTGTTTACGAGTTAGTACAAAATGCTTCGGTCGAAAGAATTTTCAGAGTAGGTGATAAAAATATGGAGTATGAGAGCAAAATCTAAGTCTGTTTCTGAAATTGCAAATACATAAAAAAGATCAAAACGAAGTATTCATGAAATTTTGGCTCGTGGTAATAATTTCAAACGAAAATTTCGTTCAGGAAGGCCGCGAGTGACTAGTTTGCGCGAAGATAGATATATCTGAAAGTTGGATTCAACTGGTAACTACTCCCTTTCGCAAATAAAACATGCAGTTGGAGTATAGAAAAAAAACTGTTCATAGAAGAGTTTGGGAATTAAAATACATCAAATACCGTAAAATGGCTCAATTACCGTGTCTCAAACGACACCATAAAGAAGCTAGATTACAATGGGTCAAAGAGCATATGTCATTTGGTGAAAAGTGGCTGAATGTCATATTCAGTGATGGAAAAAAATGGAACCTCGAAGGCCCTGATGGGTTTAAGTACTATTGCCATGATCTTCGCAAAGAACCTAGAAGTGTATTTTGCCGACAACATAATGATGGTTATGTAATGGTGTGGGGGCTATTTCTTTCAATGGTCAGACATCTCTAGCATTCATCAGTGGTCGTGAAAACTCTGAAAACTATCAAGAGATACTTGCCAATCATTTGCTTCCTGTTGCCGAGGTTTTTTTTTTGGGGGGGGGGGGGAGAGAAATGGTTATTTCAACATGACAATGCTTCGATCCATACCTCAAACTCAACCTCATTGTGGCTTAAGTCGAAAAAAGTGTCTGTTCTGAAATGACCGGCAATTAGTCCTGATTTAAACCCTATAGAAAATATGTGGGGTATTCTCACTCATGCAGTTTATCCAAATCGAAAGCAGTATTCTTCAGTTAAAGATTTGAAAGATGCCATTGAGAACGCTTGGTTTCAAATTGAACCAGAAACAATACAGAATCTCATTTTATCGATGGAAGACCGTATATTTAAAGTAATTCAGCATAAAGAAGCAATAATCAAGTATTAATTTTTTTTATTATTCTTCTGCTAAAGACTAAAAACTACTGTGCTTAAACTTTTGACACACTCATTTTTGTTGTTTTGATAAATTTTATTATTTAAGATAAATTTTATAACATAATTCTGTTAACTATCTTTTTAAAACTACAATTTGTAGATTATGTGAAAAAGAAAATTACTTTCATTCATTAATAAAATTTTATTTTGAAATTTTCTGTTGTGCTTAAACTTTTGACATGCACTGTGTTATATTGTATATTATAAACATGTCAAGATGAAATCACAAAGAATTATGAAAACTTCTGTTTTAAACAGGTTTTTGTGTTAATATTTGTAATTGTATGGCATTCTTTGACTTAACTATGGAAGATTTCCATTTATAGAAGCATTCCATTTTAAACAGATTATGTTTTTGCAAACTTTGCCTCATTTACACAAATATACTTTTTATATTGCTTGTAGTGAAGAGTGGGCTACAGTTAACCTAAGTGCACACATGACCACCCTATAATTTGTTTTTTACTTTTAAATTTTTAAAACTTTTTTCTTAGACTAATTGATTACAGCAATGAATTGATTACTTATAGCCTTTAAAACACATTGTTAGCTTAGAATACTTCATATTATCCTGATTGATTGTTTTGAGTATCTAAAAATAAAATTTTCAATCATCGTACTTTTCTTTATTATTAATTAAATGTTAAGATAAATAAGTAAAAACAGCTTTTTTATATAAAGGTAAGATACTTGATTTTATTTAATATTAAAATTAATATGTTAAAAAGAAAACTTTAAATAATAATTTTATGAAAATGTATAGCATTTCAACATGGGGGACAGTGCACCACCCACTGCTGGAGTACTGTGGACGACTGTACTGCACTGTTACTGCAATGCAGAATTTTCAAAATATTTAATAATAAATTTTACTTTAAAAATTACATAATAATGTTATTTTGAAGATGTAGAGTCAAATAAAGAAAACTTAAATTAATAAAAAATAAATTTATATTATATTTCAAGTAACGCTTAATAGAGGACCTTGTGACCCTGTGGGGGGGAACAATGTATCCCGCCTCTGGGGCACACTGATCCACTTTATGAAGGCATACAAATATATATATATATATATATATATATATATATATATATATATATATATTAAAGGTATTTGAAACTACGTTCTGGAAAAATTCTGAGGCATGTAAAATTGCTCAAGGAATGTTCAAAAATATTTTTAGGAGGATTGGACTTTCCACTAAAGAGAAAAAAAATAATAACTGCAAAAGTGGCCTACTGTGTACCAGTCTCCCTTATAATAAAACCTGTCAAAATTGTAATTATCTTTAACAGAAACCTGCCTTAAACAGCAGCATTACATGATCCTGATATAGATTGCCAAACAATTAAATTAGTTGAAAACCTATTTGAAAGAGATTTTTCATCACTTATTATTGCTCCATCGTAAAATATTTTAACAAGTACTTATAAATCCAGTAAAACCTGTAAAAGCAGAATTTTTCTACAATGTAATTCTCCCTCAAATGGGAGAGTTTCAGAATACCAACGAAACGAACAAAATATCTTATTTAGACAGAGTATCATAAAAATATAATTGATTATGGGATTCTGATGTTTTTAACTGGTCAACAAACTTTTAAGCACCAATTTCTTATTTCTTGTTCAATGATTGATGAAAATTCTTTTAGAGCTGAGAAGACATCATCAGCATTTTTTCGAACAGAATATAAATCATATCCAGATTTCTTAAGGTATTTTAAATGCGTCAGTAAAAGTTCACTAATAACCAGTTCAAGAATAAAGTTACTTTTATTAATTCCAGGTAGCAAATAAAGTTATAATATTATTTGATATGAATTTATAAAATAAACAAAGATAAGAGTCCGGAAATTCAATCGGTGTGCCGTTATTGCATTTGTAGAAAATTGTATTTTTCAATTAACTGTCAGATACAGTTAGCCCCATCGAAACCCGTTTTAATCTTAGCACTTGTATACTTATTCTTTGAAACTGTCAATTATTTTCATTTACGGATTGATTCTGTGTTCACTAAAAACCTGCCTCCGAAATTAGTATATGGAAGGTGCTGGATTTGAGACCAATCGCGGTCGTCGGCCTAACCATTCGGATTTTCCGTGGTTTTCTTCGAACTTTACGTTTCCTCGCGCTAATACGGGCTAGGCTCCCTTAGAAAGACCACCACGGAGGCACCCCCTTTAGGGCTTATATCCCTAGTGTACATAATTGGCCGACACAAATACAAACAAACTTTCAAGATAGGTCACCTCTATAGAATTTATCGTAATATATTTCTACTTTTCACAGGTGCACTACAGAGAAAATACACTGTAATAGTTTTAGAGGTTACATTGAAAACAGATCATGTTTATGTTGAAAATTTACCTAAAGCAGAAAAGTCCATAGCCTTGGCAAAAGATATAACTTTGAATTATGCCGTTTCAGATTATGCAGTTTAACACCTGTCTAAAATGATATTTTCATGTGTTCTTTGTGATTCCGTCTTAGTAGTGTTGAGTGTTATTGAATGCATGATTCAGAAACCCAGATATTCGTTTGGATATTCGTTTGTCCACTTGGCTATGCCACTGGTTACATAATTTAATTGATGTGTAAATTATATCAAATGATACGGATTGTTTAAGCAATAAACATTAACATTAAATAATTTTTTTTGTAATCTTGAGAATTTCTTACTAAACACTTTTGCACACTAAAATTCCATCACCACAAAAATGATTTATTTTCTCTCTATTCTTTGAAAAATGTATCATCGTTTCTTTAGATGATGTTAAATTACAGAATTTTCTTCTTAAATTTACTTTATATTTTATTTATCATAAGTTATTTATTTTTTAAGTTGTTATTTATTTTATTTATAATTTAATCTTTATACTTTTAGGAAAGGTATCCCACACTCATTTGACTCTACTAATATCAGATAATTGTGAGAGTCTACTGTGTTTTTTAAAACTGTGGTAGAAATTTTATTACAATTTATTTTTTATAATGATTTAAAATGTTTGTGATAAGTTTATTTATTTTATTTTTTTAATGAATCATGAAAACTAATATTTATTAATTATATTTTATTGCACATGTATAGAACCATTAATATAACATCTTATCATCACTCAAAATATTTTCAATGTGTGAAAAATATGTAGCAAAATGGTTTTTTATGAGAGCTTTTTGAAAAAGCAGATTCTAACATACAGCCGGTAAAATCATTTATTTGTGAGTTATGGATGAAGAATTATTTCCAAAACAGTCTTTTTTATGTGAGATATGCAACAAAAAATTCTCTAATAAGAGCCATTTATGCAGCCATCTCTTAGTTCACACGGGTAAGAAATCTTTTTTATGTGAGGTGTGTGACAAGAAATTCTCTAGAAAGGGCCATTTAAGCAGTCATCTGTTAACTCATACTGGTGAGAAACCGTTTGTGTGCGAGATATGCAGCAAGAAATTTTCTAAAAAATGTACTTTAATCAGGCATCTCTTAATTCATACTGCTGAGAAAACTTTAGCATGTGAGATATGCAACAAAAAATTTGCTAGAAAGAAAGATTTAATGAATCATCTATTATTTCATACTGGTGAGAAACCCTTTGTATGTGAGCTATGCAACAAGAAATTTTCTCGAAGTAGTTTTTTAAGAACACATCTGTTAACTCATACTGGTGAGAAACCTTTTGTGTGCGAGATATGTAACAAGAAATTTTCTAAAAAGGGCAATTTAACCAGGCATCTCTTAATCCACACGGGTGAGAAATATTTTGTATGTGAGGTATGCAACAAAAAATTCTCTCTAAAGAGCCATTTAAGCAGCCATCTGTTAATTCACACTGGTGAGAAACCTTTTGTATGTGAGGTATGTAACAAGAAATTCTCTCAGAAGAGCCATTTAAGGAGCCATCTGTTAACTCATACCGGTGAGAAACCTTTTGAGTGTGACATATGCCACAAGAAATTCACTCATAAATATGCTTTAAGGAAACATCTTTTAATTCATGCTGAAGAGAAATCTTTTGTGTGAGAGATATGTGTCAAGATAAAAAGATATGTGTCTTTCAAAATATTTGTTTAACAAAGCATCTGTTAATTCATACTGGCGAGAAACTTTTTATGTGCAATAAACTAAAATAAACTCCAAAAAAGCTGTCTAAGTGTTACATTTTGCTCCTAAAATTTGTTAATTGTACATAACAAATCGTAGCGTACTCCAGAAATAAAGAAATATTTCTTTCCATTTATTACAATGAACAAAAAGAACAGTAACATACACAAATTTGCTTATTAAACCAGTAGATCAGCAGATATATATAGCTATATCATGAGCCATGGGAAACAGAATTTTATTTTTATCATGCTTTATATTATCTGAAAAATATTACATATTTATGTCTTTTACACTAATAAGCCTGCAAGATTTTATTATGATTGATAGTATATGAGTGTAAAAAAGCTTATGTAAAACCTGATTTCTTGGAATAAAGTTATTTGATGGTAAAATTTCTTTTTCTTATAAATATTTAAGCTTAAAATAATAGTTTTGAGAAGAGAATGGCCCCCTGACTTACCCATAATATTGAAAAAAATGTGTGTTTGATACACTGCTTGTTCTTTTAAATAATAATAACAGTGCGGCTACATTTGAAATATCATTATAAAGGTTGGTAAAAGTGTTTTAAAATTATGCTTTTCTCATCAGGATTATTTTAAAGAGAAATTATCCTAAATTAATTGTCATGCCATTACTGATATCTGTAGTAATATTTTAACTTCCTTAATTTGAAAATCGCATATTCTGATTGTTATTTCATAAAAGAATAGCTGTCAGGTGTGATTTTTAAAAGGCAATAAATATTGGAAACTTTTTTTAAAATATTTGCTTACATCAGCCTACTCATTCTCTAAACCTTTCCATCTTACTTCAAAAGTGTTTATGATTTCGATATAGATCATGCCCATCTGACTATGACACAACTCTTTTAATTAATCAGATTGCCACGTAATTGATGTGAGATACTGATGTTTACTATTCTACATTCTCTATTGAAAATGAATTATGTACAGTCAATCTTGATGACTTAGTGCCAAAACAGGGTAACTTCGCTCCATTTTTATTAAACTTTGATCCATTGAACAATGATGAAATCTTCACGAATTATTTCAAATGAGCCGCCAAACTTACACTATTATCTCTATCTATACAGGATGACAAGAAATAGCATAACGGTTTAATTTGATCCAGTTGAAGAAAACACATAAGCGTTGCACAAATAAATTATTTTTTCAAAAATAACAATGCATATTAGAAAAATAAACATTCCAGTTTTCCTCATAGTGTCCTCCTTTGGTGCCGATACGAAAACGTTTGGTGAAATTTTTAGCATTTGGCCGCAGCTCCGCTGGAGTAATTTGCTTCCATTCCCGAATGAAGGAATGCTTCAGATATTCCAAACTGTTATAAGAACTTTGGGCAAGCTCTTGCCTCTGAAGTACCATAACTATAATCCACAGTGTAAAAAATTTGACCATTTTGCTGCATCGTCAATCCACCGCTTTTATAGAAAATTATTACTTCAGCCTATCATGAAGCATTCTCATGGGTCAAAAAAGAGAAATTCTATAAAAGCGGGGAAGTGACGATGCAGCAAAAGGGTAAAATTTTTTACAGTGCACGGGATTTAAGCTCTCACGAGTATGGAGTCCATTCTTGAGCCGAGATAAAGTTTGGAAAGTTGTTCCTATTACAATTAAGTTGTAACGCATGCTACTTAAATGTGTAGCAAAAGCAGAGTAATAAACGCAGTTGAATAAGAAAAATATATTTAATGGAAATACGATCTAAAACAAACAATCTACATATTAAACATCAAAATATAAAACTACTTAAAAACAGAATTTAAAGAAGTTGCCAAATAATAAAATTACTTAAAAACAGAATTTAAAGAAGTTGCCAAATAATAAAATTAAAATTAAATAATAAAATATAACATAATAAAATTTAACGGCAGGATGCACGTGAATACATAGTTCAACAGTCCTGTGCGTATTTTGCATGATGAGAAGGCTCTGAATCTTGTTAAAATAGTCAAATTCCGTTTCCCAAGTATTTTTGAGTCCATTAAAGCAGCGCCGTCCGAAAGGGAGGTCGTCTCGGGAGCAGTTTTCTCCTCGCACACTCCTGCCGTAAAATATCACATTTTCAAAAATCTCTCTTTGGTTCATATTTTAATTCAGTTTGACTTCAGAATGGATAAAAATGAGGGGACTTCTGCCTGTTTCGAAAATTCTTACACACACCATGAGAAATTTAGAATTTTGACGGTGTTGAACCATGGAAGATTTCCCTGGGGAAGTTCTTGACAAAATGCGATCATTTTGATGATTGTATCATTTCTCTTCCGAAAACAGCTTTTCATCAAAAAACAGGATTTGCTCAGACGTGGCATTGCAGATCGCTTCAGCAGCTTCCTGCATTTTTCAAGCCGTACTTTTTTTTTCTTCTTCAGTGAGATATTGCGCTTGATTGAGCTTATAAGGATGAAGGTTCAGCTCTTCTTTGGCCATAATTCGAATCATTTCCCAGTCTGTCTTGCTATTTTTCTCATCGACACCCGAAGATTTTGAGATACTTGTTTCTTTAATAATTCTGTTTCTGGAGGTTTTTTCTTGCTTCTCCATGGTCGATCTCCTTCAGGGCCAAGCTTTTTACTTTCTTCTGTCTTCAATAGAAGAAAGTATTGTAATCGAAATTTTTTTCGACTTCCGTTTTTTGACGGATTTACACGTTTTAGGGGTCAGTGATTCCAAAAAACCTGTTTTTACAAAATGTCTGTCTGTCCGTGTGTGTGTCTGTGTGTATGTCGCCATTCTACCATCAAAAAGTGTATGAAGTTATGTATAGAAATGAACCAAAATTTTCGTGAATGTTTCTGGCTGTGGCAAGCAGGTCCTCCTTCAGTTTTGAAATATTCCGCCAGAAGGGGGCGCTGCAATCGCGATTTTTGTGTCATTTTCAATATTGTACCGGCCAAAAGTATATGAAGTTATGCATCGAATTGAACCAAACTTTTTGCGTAAGTGTATGACTATGGCTAATTGGTCCTCCCTGAATTTGAAAAAAATCCGCCGGAAGGGGGCGTTGCAATCGCGATTTTTGTGCCATTTTCAATATTGTACCAGCCAAAAGTATATGAAGTTAATTATCGAATTGAACCAAATTTTTTGTGTAAGTGTATGACTATGGCTAATTGGTCCCCCTGAATTTGAAAAATATTCGCCGGAAGGGCGCGCTGCAATCGTGAATTTTTTGCCATTTTTAATATTGTACCGACTAAAAGTATATGAAGTTATGCATCGAATTTAACCAAATTTCTTGTGTTAAGTGTATGGCTATGGCTAGTTGGTCCTCCCTGAATTTGAAAAAAATCCGCCGGATGGAGGCGCTGCAATAGCCAATTTTATGCCATTTTCAATATTACACCACGTGAAAGTGTATGAAGTTAGTCCTAGAAATGAACTAAATTTTTTGTATATAATTATGTTTTTGAATGGCAAATAGGTCCTCCCTGAATTAAAAAAAAAATCTGCTTATCATTCTATTGTTCATCGGCTCGTCGATCGAGCCGTCATCGATTTTTCTTACTTGTTTTATTTATGGTGAGTAAAACATTGAAAATTCATATTCTAAGTATCATAACTTAGTAAGTATAGCCATTGAAAAATATATTTTCACTGTTTTATTTTTTAGAACACAGAGAAATGTTTTCTAAATAAAACTTATCGAACCCAGAGATTATATAAAAAGAAAATTTCTTAACTACTTGAAAAGCAGTAAATAAGCATAAATAAGCATAATAAGTAAATAAGCATAATAAGTAAATAAGCATAATAAAAAGCAGTTACTGTAAATTATGTAAACTGCTTTTTAAATGATTCATAAAAAATTTGAAAAAAAAATTGCAATCGAAATTATATTTCAAAAACTAATGGTTTAGAAATTTACTTTTGATAACAAATAAGAAGATATATTTTGTATAAAAATAAACACAGTTTTAACAGCGTGATTTTTAAAAACTAAAATTTTATTAAAAAATAGAATAATATAAATTAAGACAGACTTAAAATTTTGTTCACATATTTATTTTAGCCATATCAATGAACGCATATTAATAGATAATTCTACATAAAAACATGCAAACATTGTTAAAACTGTTGTTAGCTTTCGTTTTTTCAAAAACTAATACAAAATAACTTCACCTTTTTCTTCACGTATAAAAACATTTCATATTTATTACTTTAAACAGGTGTCACAAATAAAAATTAAATTAAAATGTTGACATGTTTCGGTTCATTAATAAGAACCGTATTCATAACATATAAAATCAGTAGAAAATTAAATGACACTGGATATAAATATAATTTAAAAATCCAAACAAAACATTGCGCCCCCTATGATCATGAATATAGCCATTGCCACCGCGGCATATAAATATAATAAATTTTGACCAAATATTAAATTTAATAGGAAAAACTAAGTGACTCTGGATATAAAGGTAATTTAAAAACCCAAAACACAAAATATTGCGCCCTCTATGATCGTGAATAGCCAATGTCACCGCGGCTCCTTCTATTAGACTTACACTTTAAATATTTATTAAGTAATTCTAACCACAAACTCGGAATGTCATAAGAATAAGAATCATTACAAACCCTATCCCGCCTAGAATATATCTCTATGGATTCACGGATGATTAATTTTCGGAATAAACTTGAAATGAAAACTAATCTACTATCTTTAAAACAAATTCTAACCCCCCTCTTTAAAAACAATCTTGATAACGCAGTCTTATCCCTACCAAATTTTATGTCACATTCATGCTCTTTCTTTCTAACCCCAAACTTTCTACCTGTCATACCGATATAAAAATACATACCGATATTTTTATATCGGTATGACAGGTAGAAAGTTTGGGGTTAGAAAGAAAGAGCATGAATGTGACATAAAATTTGGTAGGGATAAGACTGCGTTATCAAGATTGTTTTTAAAGAGGGGGGTTAGAATTTGTTTTAAAGATAGTAGATTAGTGTTCATTTCAAGTTTATTCCGAAAATTAATCATCCGTGAATCCATAGAGATATATTCTAGGCGGGATAGGGTTTGTAATGATTCTTATTCTTATGACATTCCGAGTTTGTGGTTAGAATTACTTAATAAATATTTAAAGTGTAAGTCTAATAGAAGGAGCCGCGGTGACATTGGCTATTCACGATCATAGAGGGCGCAATATTTTGTGTTTTGGGTTTTTAAATTACCTTTATATCCAGAGTCACTTAGTTTTTCCTATTAAATTTAATATTTGGTCAAAATTTATTATATTTATATGCCGCGGTGGCAATGGCTATATTCATGATCATAGGGGGCGCAATGTTTTGTTTGGATTTTTAAATTATATTTATATCCAGTGTCATTTAATTTTCTACTGATTTTATATGTTATGAATACGGTTCTTATTAATGAACCGAAACATGTCAACATTTTAATTTAATTTTTATTTGTGACACCTGTTTAAAGTAATAAATATGAAATGTTTTTATATGCAAACATTATTTATACATTTTAAATCCAATCTAATAATTTATCACTTCAATTCAGTTTATATTTTTTTGTAATCTACTAAATACATGCTTTCTTGTTTACTGACTAAAACACTGAAAAATCATTAAATTCCAAATGCCATAAATTACAAATAGTGGGCCAACATTACTTTGGTAACCTCAGATTTTCACTATTTTAATATATGTCGTTGGGTAGAAACCCCATAGTCTCAGATTCAACGGAATTTATACAACGTTACTTAATTTTTAGAATCAATGGGAGATTCTAATATTATGATATAAGTTAAATATTTACTTGGTAACGAAAGAATAACATTAATTGTAGCTCACTTGTTTTCATGTTGTGTAGTTAACAGCAAAATATAATTACTTTAAAGAAATAGTGAACTGTAGCTTTCGTAAATTTCATAGTTGAATATTTTATAACTTAAATTTTCTTAGCAGAAAAATAAAGTGTCTACTTATAATTTTGAAATGGTCTGTTGTTGAGATAGGAGAAGATGACTTTTAAATTGATAAGTAGGAGAAGACAAATAAAAATCATTTCATGTCAAATCAAAACAACCAATTCCCAAACCATCTTTAAATTTTACAAAATTTGGGGAGCTAGACTGATTGAGAAAGTAAAAAATCTGCAATTTCAGATAGAACTCTAAAATTTCCAGGAAAGGAACAACTTTGGTAACCCTAGATTTTAATACATGTTCTATGATAGAGACTCTTTAGTGTCAGGTTCAATGGATTTTATACAAAGTTTTTTATTTCTTCTCAAAAAAGAAGGGTCTAATAATATAACACAAACATTTCTTAAATATTAAACAAATTCGTAATGTTTTTACGAAATATTCTTTTTTCTTTGCGACAAATGTATGATTTTTTGTGTGTTTTATCGCGAGCGACTTACTAATTAATTAATCTTGCACAAATCCAATGTAGAAAAAATAGCTGACTTTCACGATAATTTAAAAATACCACTAAAGATTCCCCTACTTGTGCAATAATTTTGAAAAAAGATATAATTTCGCACATTATTTATTATTATGAGGAATTTTGTAATATTTTGTGGATGAATCTCGCAATCCACTAATTTAAATTTAGAAGTCTCAAGGGTTTAGATCAAATTTTGTTTGCGATGAGAATGGGTTAAAAATTATGTCTAATGTTGTATATAAATGAAAGAAATATAAATTTCCTTATAGCTGGGGACATAAACCAATGACTAAGTGTAGACACAAAAATAATTCCTTATAGCTGGGACATAAAACAATGACTAAGTATAGACACAAAAATAAAATTTTTGGCATCCTAACTTCTTATAAAGATTAAAAAAGCCTTTTAATTTGGCTTTAAACTTCTCTAGAACCAAGCGTAAACAGCGTGAAGTATAAATTTATCTTACTCAAAATCTTGCAGAAGCAATTTTGCTGAATGAAAAATCTCAAGTAAAACATTCGTTACATTAGTATACCAAAGAAATTATATTATTTGTTCAGAATAAGTCACAGTATAAAATAATTGATTAATTTTTATTTTTATGGCATTGATTTGACTCGTTGTTTATCTTTATTAAATTTTTCTGTGCGTGCATATCGATTTTCATATAACTCCGTTTGTTTGTGCAAACGGTGGTAGTAAGGCATCCAGAGCAGCCCATATACTGGTTTAAAATTGATCTAAAAATACAATTTTCTAAAAAAAAAACGCATTTCCTCGTCCCCCCAGTCACGGTTTTTAGCCCGCGCAGCATATTTTTTAGGATTGACTCTGTTCTGAAATTTGCGAAAATTTACAGCACTCAATTTTGAAATTTAGAAAAAAAAATCAGTCATAAGTTTAAAAATTTGGACATTAAAAAAATCTAAAAAAAAAACAAAATCTGGGTTCCAAAACAAACATTTTTACTTTCTATTATCTTCTGTAAAACAAAGTATTGTAATCGAAATTATTTTCGACTCCCGGTTTTCGACGGATTTAGACGTTTTAGGGATCAGAAATTCCAAAAAACATGCTTTTACAAAATGGTTGTCTGTCAGTACGTGTGTGTGGGTGGGTGTCCGTATATGCGATTCTACCATCAAAAAATATATGAAGATATGTATAGAGTTGAACAAAAATTTTTGTGTAGTGATCCATATTATGGTCAACAGACCCTCCCTGATTTTGAAAAAAAAATCCGCCGGAAGGGGAGCTATAATCGCGATGTCTCTGTCATTTTCAATGTTTGATCATCAAAAAGTGTATGAAGTTGTGCATAGAACTGCACAAAATATTTTGTGTATGATTATTTTTGGGCATGGTAAGCAGGTCCTCCCTAAATTTGAAAGAAAGCGTTCGGAAGGGGGCTCTATTAAAGCGATTTCCATGGTTTTTTTTTTCATAACTGTACCATCGAAAAGTTTATAAAGTTATCTACAGAATTGAACCAAATTTATGTGTTTGTTTTTGGCTTTGGCTGTGAATTTGGAAATATTTCATGAGAAAGGAACATTGTGATAGCGTAGCGCTTTTTATATCATTATCTGGATTCTCTTTTTTTCTATGGTGCATCAACTTGTACCAAGACGGGAACTCGCGTTCTGCTAGGCCAGATATTGGCAAACAGTTAATGATAATAGAACAAGAGAAAATTATTAATTTTAATAAACATCATGATCCATATTAACTTGGTTTTACTCCGAATAATTGACAGAAGCAGAAATTTAAGATGAAAATCAAAATTGGTATAGTATTGAATTAATAATATTAAAGCATTAAATAGTGTAACTGCATTTTGAAATATTAAATGTGCGTATGAGATTAAGATAGAAGAAAGTTTTGGGAGTGGCGCATCCGACTAGTTTAGAATTATAGCTTCATGTCTGTATTTCCCTTTATTTTGGTTTCTTCCTGGACTTTAGACTATGAAAGCAAAGGGACAAATAGTTTCTATACTCGTCGAAATCTGTAATTTCTCATGGAATTACATTAATATGACGTTAAAAAATTTTCCATCATAAATATGGCGTTAAAAAATATCCCATCATAAATACGGCGTTAAAACTATATCGTAAACATCACAGTAGGTCGAAATGGGATTATAAAATCATATTTTTACTTGACTAATACAGTTTCTAGTAAATATTTGAGTTTTAAAACAGTTGAACAAAGTAAGTTTAAAAAAAAGAAAAAGAAAAGATCGTGGGTCTCTTCTTTTATCACATTTCAAACATTAAACTGTTTTTTATGAACTAAATAGTTTGTTAAACTAGTTGAGCTAACTCTGCTTTAATCATTTCTTCGTTTTTTTCATTCGTATATTTCTGTTTTTTTAGATAATTATTCTTGGGTCTGCGCAAGCAGGAAGGGGGCAGTTCGGGCACCCCCTTCTCTAGTTACACGCTTGAATTCCTCACTGTTCCTTTTTATTTGTTAATAATTCATGAGGTACTATGAATGGAGATTTGTGAGATTTCAATCAACTAGGAGAACGCCTTCAACAAGTCCCAAGTATAACCAGATATTGGCAGGAAAAGACTTGCCGTAATTTCTGGAAAAAACGCCGTATTGCGAAAAATTGCTCAAAAAAATTTAGGAAATGGTAGTAAACGCCGCATCATCGTAAACGCCGCAGGTGAAATTTTCGCGGTAATCGCGATTGACGTGCTAAACATAAACATATTAATAAGCTGTATTAAGAAAACATAAAAATGAAATTATTAATCATAAATTAATAATTTAAATACAAAATTCGAAATTAATAATATTATTTAAATACCATATTTTCAGGAATAAGCGCCGTTGTTTGAATGAGTTTAAAAATTAAAAATATGCTTAGTGCGGAGTGGAGGATACGGTGATTTTTTTCCTTACAGCAACATGTATTAAAGAGGTGATTCTGTTCCAAAAATTGTGAAAAGGCAGTCATTAATACAAAAATTTGATATGTAAAAAAAATATCACGAATCTCAAGAAATGATCGTCAAAAAAAGTCTATTCGAAGAAAAAATAGCTAGCTTCATCAAAGATTGCAGCAAAAGCAAGAATTTTATCAAACCATCCTGGGAAAAACTAGTTGGATGTGCCAATCCCAAAACTTTCTTCTATCTCATACGTACATTTTAATATTAAAAAAAATAGTTACTCATTTTAAGGCTTTAATAATTTTAATTCAATACCATATCAACTTTGATTTCCATCTTAAATTTCTGCTTCAATCAATTAATTGGAGTAAAAACGATTTTCCGTCTCTGCATGAGCCGATGAATAATAGACTGATAGGCAGATTTTTTTTTTCAAATTCATTGAAGACCTACTTGCCTTACGTAAAAATAATCATATACAAAAAATTTAGTTCAGTTCTAGAACTAACTTCATACACTTTTATGCGGTGCAATATTGAAAATGGTATAAAATTCGCAATTGCAGTGCCCCCTTCTGGAGGATTTTTTTCAGATTCAGGGCGATCCAACTAGCCATAGCCATGCACTTACACAAAAAATTTCGTTGAATTCGATGCATAACTTCATGTACTTTTGGTCGGTACAATATTGAAAATGGCACAAAAATCGCGATTGCCGTGCCCCTTTCCGACAGATTTTTTTCAAATTCAGGAAGAACCAACTAGCCATAGTCATACACATGCACAAAAAAATTGATTAAATTCGATGTATAACTTCATATAATTTTGGTCGGTACAATATTGAAAATGGCACAAAAACTGCGATTGCAGAGCCCCCTTCCGACGAAATTTTTTTTCAAATTCAGGGACGAACAACTAGCCATAGCCATACACATACACAAAAAATTTGGTTCAATTCGATGCATAATTTCATATACTTTTGGTTTGAAAATGACACAAAAATCGCGGTTGCAGCGCCCCCTTCTGGTGGATTGTTTTCAAATTCAGAAGGACCAACTAGCCATAGCCATACACTTACACAAAAAATTTGGTTAAATTCGATGCATAACTTCATATACTTTTGGTCGGTACAATATTGAAAATGGCATAAAAATCGCGATTGCAGCGTCCCCTTCCGTCGGAATATTTCAAAATTGAAGGAGGACTTGCTTGCCACAGGCAAAAATATTCACAAAAAATTTGGTTCAATTCTATGCGTAACTTCATATACTTTTTCATGGTAGAATGGGGACATACACACAGACAGACAGACATTTTGTAAAAACATGTTTTTTGGATTCTTTTACCCCTAAAACGTGTAAATCCGTCGAAAAAAATTTCGATTACAATACTTTCTTCTATTGAAGATAGAATAAAGTAAAAAGAAAGTTTTATCAAAGGGTCGCGGGAAAAAATAACTAGCTTCATCAAAAGTCGCAGGAAAAAGGCAAGCGGCACGAATTTTATCAAAGTCTTGTGGAAAAATGCTGAATTCCTAAAAGACCGCGCAGAAATGCAAATTTTGTCAAAGGACTGTTTGAAAAAAATGTGTATTTCATCAAAGGATCGCTAACAAAACGTAACTTTTCTTTATGGGTCGCAGTAAAAACAGGAAATTCGTCAAAGGGTCGTATGAAAATAAAGTATCTCGTCAGAAGATTGAAGAAAAAACGAAAAAATTCATCAAAAGATTGTGAAAAACTCAAATTTCATCAGAGGACCGCGGAAAGACGTGTATTTCTCTAAAGAATCACGGAAAAAACGGGAATATTTATACAGGATTTTTCGATTTTATTATTTTTTTTATTATTTGGATACTTTTACTTTCGGAGCCGGTTTCGAAAATAAATGTATCCCTGTTAAAAAAACTGCAAAGGAAGTCGAAAAAGTAAAATGTGGCTTTTGTAAAGAACGATCTCCACAAGCGAATGCAAAAATAAATAAATAAAACAAAAACAAATTATTGAAGTGGAAACTACATCTTTTTAAAAATGTCTTCTATTATATTAATATTAGCAAACGGGTGTTATCATGTAAATAACCGTTATAGATTGCATTTTCGATTTGAAAGTACCACGAGAACGGCATATGTTTATCTAAATGCCTCCGGGTTTCACTTTTTAAAATAAGATGTTAATGAAAAATTAAGTATATTGAGTAAAAAATAATTGTTTGTTTTAAGTAAATACTCTTTTCCTTCCGTTCTGCTCCCGAAATATTTTTAGTTCAAACTGTTTCTCATTTGCATAGCAAAACATTGTCAATATTTTCACGATGTCCGTGTTGCCGCAACTAAATAAACAAACATGTCATGATAACGGGGCTTTTTTATCCAGTGAGTCAAACAGTGGGCTTTTTGATGGATATTTATAATATTCTTAAAACTTAATATATTTTAATAAAAAATTGGTATTCAGCCTAAATTATTATTATTGACAGTTGATGAAAATTTGAGCAAAATCAGTTAATTAACAACGTAAATATTTTTTTTTTATTTTTTATAGAGGAAAAAGAGTTTTTCTTTAGTTTCATATTTTCAGTTCATTATTTCTTTTCGCTACTCGAACATTTTTTTTTCAACAAAGCAAAACTTCCTTAATTATTCATGGATATTTTTTTTACTTTTTAAAGGAATAAAATTCGCACGAGAACTCTGTGAAAAATGAGTCTATGAGTTCTATGAAAAATGGAGTCTGGTTACGCCGGGCTCGAACCTGATTTTATTGAGTTTTCTTGGCTGGGTGGAGCAAACTTTTAGCATTTTAGGCAGGGTTAATATACACTGCTCAAAACAATTAAAGGATATTTGAAGTTTTATATAAAATAAAGATATAAACGAATTTTTTTTGCCGAAAATAGAAGAAGAGAATCACAAATGCAAATTTTTCTGGTTTTCAAACTGTAGAGTATGCAAATTTTGAGTTCGACGTCAAAAACGTCGCTTCAGCGGCAGCGAATGAAATTTGACTTTCAACTGGATAAAAAAGAATGAAGACAATGATGATCGGCATTCAGTGATTGCTTTGTTTCGATGAGTACGATGTCTCAGCGAAGTCATTTGACAGATTCAGAAGCTTGGAGAATTGTTGGTAGGTTAGAAGGAGGCCAAACTCAAGCCGAAGTAGCGCAAGCCATTGGAGTGTCTTAAAGTGTCATTTCCAGGATCTGGAACCGTTTTTTGGAGAGTGGATGTGCAGGCCGAAGTCCAAGGCAAGGTCGTAGACGGGCAACAAAGCCCAATGAAGATCGGTATTTAGCGTTAACAGCTCGGAGACACCGAAACATGAACGCTACTCTTCTCCAACAACACCTTCGCTCGGCTACAGGCACCACGATTTCAACTCAGACTGTCCGAAACCGGCTCCATGTTGTAGGTCTGTATGCTCGCCGACCGATGATATGTGTTAGATTAACATCAAGGCATCGTGGCGAACGCAGGGAGGGGGCAACCGAGCATGTCAACTGGAGGAGAAATGAATGGAGCAGTATTCTGTTTTCTAACGAGTGCCGTTTTTCTGTGCATCCGGATAATAGGCGTATTTTCATCTGGAGGGACCGTGGCAGTAGGAATAATCCTGCGTTCGTGCACGAAAGTGTCAGATTTGGCAGTGGAGGAGTGTTGGTGTATGGTGGCATCTCCATTGACGGGCGCAATGACCTCTACATCATTCGAGATGGAGCTCTGACTGGTCGCCGATATAGGGATGAGATCCTCAGACCTATTGTAGTCCCTTACGCTGCAGCAATCGGAGATAACTTCATTTTAATGGACGATAACTGCAGGCCACATCGTGCAAACCTGGTGGAGGATTTCCTTTTCAAGGAAGGAATCGTTCGAATGGAATGGCCAGCGTGTTCTCCAGACATGAATCCAATCGAGCACGTATGGGACGCTCTAGGAAGACGAGTTTCTGGCCGCCAACAACCCCCACAAACTCTCCAAGAACTGGAAAGAGCTCTTCTGGAAGAGTGGGGCAGAATACCCCAACTCGTCATTAATAGCCTCGTTGAGTCCACGCTTCAAAGGTGTTTAACGTTGCTGGCCGCCCGTGGAAACCATACCCCACACTGAAAATGATTTTCTTTGAAGAAAACCCCTTTTCTTACTCTTTTTTTTCTCATATGCACAAATTGTGTTTTTTTCCCTTTGCACACAAATGCGCAATAAAATGCATTTTTTTCTGCCAAACATGTGTAATTTATTCTCATATAACTTAATATGTCTGTCGACCATGTATAAATCAGCTAAAAAGTTTCCCGGGTACAAAATCCACATAAAACTGCAATATACTTTAATTGTTTTGAGCAGTGTATTTCGTTCGGCTGGATCTGAAAATTTCGGCTCATCCGCATTATTCTAAATTTGATGTCTCAATCTTTGGAACAGGGAAAAAAGTCGGATTCAGAACAAATTTTCTGAAAGGTTATAAAAGAAGGAGGGGAGAGAAGAGGGAAATCCACTTCCTGCATTAACTATACATTTTTTCCATGTCTTTTTGATGCAATTTTCGTTCATTCGAAATTTGCGTAATTTTTGCGGTCTTTTGATGAAAATTGCCGTTTTTTCGCGGTATTTTGACAGAATTTGCCGTTTTTTGTAATCTTTTGATGAAATAGGCAATTTTTGTTTGAACGATTATCGAAATCGAAATTTATTTGTTTCTGCGACCATTTCTCGGAATTCAGGATCCATTTTATATCCAAAATTTTAGATTTATGACCGATTTTTTTTTTAATTTTTTTAATTTCTGGAAAAATTCAGAAAAAATATCACGCTTGTTTGAAAAAAAACGCGCGCAAACGCCGCATCGGTAGAAACGCCGCATCACGTGAAATTTTATTTTAAAACACGTAAACGCCGCGGCGTTTCTTCCGAAAATTACGGTACCATTTCTTTAGTAAAAAGCGCCATTTCGCTAAACTTCAAATACCTTATAGCAATTAGAATGATCAAACGGAATGATTCGACCCTATAAGGTGTCCTCCTGCCTCTTAAAGTAAAGAAAAAGGGAGTTAGAAAGAGAGAGGGGTGTTGTTTTTTTGGTGGGGGGAAGGTTACACTTTAATATGTAATAGTTATACGCTTTATCGTCGAAGTTACATTTAAGTATATGTGTGTACATATATCGAATACATGTACTATAAATAAATTTCTTTTCTGAAATTCTGGAAGAAAAATATTTTACACTTTATTTTGGATTTATCTCATCTTCTAATTTTCACAAGTTGTATTTATTTATTTATTTATTTATTTTTTTTACTATAAAGAAAGTTTAATCCAGATTTTTTAGTTCATGATGCCCTGCAGTATATTGAAATTTTTATGTTTATTCATAGAAAAATCATATTCAATTAATCCTCCAACCCGTAGTTCATATCTTATTTTTAAAATAAAATTTTGACTTAATGCTTAATAAAAAAGGTAGGCAAAGTTACTTTCTGGTATTTTTAGCTGAATCTTATTTATATCCTGCACTATGCTTATTGAATTTATTTACATGATTTCAAAAAGGATTTTATGTGTAAAATTTAGAATAAAATTTTTAATATATATTTTTTAAATCTTATTGTTTATAAATCCACATGTAAGAGAAAATTTTACCTATATTTCTATACTAACATCATATAGAAGAAAAGTGTGTTTGTGTCTTTATAGGAAGTAATCTCTAGGACGAACCGATTTCAAAAGCAATTGTACAGAAATTACGGTGTTAGTCACTGTTCTAACGTAGGTTATATATTTTGTGTGTGCCACTATCATAAATGGGTTTCAGGAATAAAAACGCTTTAAAAGTGCGATTTTTGTGTTACTGTAAAGACTATCAAGCATTCAATTTAACATATTTACTTATAAGATATAAATACTCTAAAAATATATTTTTAAAAAATCGAAATGAAATGCACGAAAAGCGTTCTAAAAAACATCCTAAATGGCGTTTCTATTAAATCTCAGGAAGTACCGAACTGATTTCAAAAGTAATGGTTGGAAATTGATGATGAGAGCTCATGTTGTAATGTATGTTCTATTTTATATCAGGTTACCACCACTTGGAGGTTTCAGGAAAAAATGTTCTAATTGCAATTTTTGTAAATGATCGCTTTAAACATTTACTCAAAAAATCTAAATTTAAAAGGGGTAAAAATACGGAGAAACGTTCTAAAGTGCAATATGTATGCAATCTAAGAAAGTACCGAACCGATTTTTTCAATGGTGATAAAATGATACTGACACTTCAAGATAGGGCATATTTTATGTTGGTGCACTACCCCGTAAGTGAGCAAAAAATATTCTAAATATAAGATATTTTTTTACTGAATGGCTTAGGTACAGGAAATTTGAAAATGTATTCACTTTTTAAATATAAATGTTTTAAATATAAGGGCATTTCTTAAAAAACTTAAAAGTGGGAGGAAAGTGAAAAGTATTATAAAAGTGTTCTAAAATAGTAATTTCTACATTACTTCAAGAAAAACCAAACCGATTAGAAAAAAATATTGTTGGAAACTGATGGCAAGAGCTATTGCTCTAACAAAGATTCTATTTTATGTCAGTTTTATTATAATTTGGATTCGCAGCAACAAAAACATTCAAAATTACAATTTTTGTGTTACTGAAGTCCTACAAATACAAAGTTTTGCATGGTAATTATTAGACTATATAAATGATCTCAAGGAACATTTTCTAAAAAAATAATAATTTTTTTAAAAAGATTAAAAATGGGCAAAAAGTTTTTTAAAATCATTCTAAATTGCAATTTCTACGCATTCTCAGAAAGTACCAGACTCATTTCAAAAGTAATGGTTGGAATTTGATGACGACAGCCCTTTCTTCAGTATAGGCCCTATTTCCTGTCATTGCTAATATTACTTAGGCGTTGCAAGAACAAAATATATTTAAATTGTGATTGCAGGAGCTAGCACATTGAAATGTGACATGTTAGTTATTTTTAAAAGATATGAATGCCTTCTCCATAAACAGTTCCTAAAAAATTCGAAATTTAAAAACGGTGTAAATGTGCAAAAACATTTTTAAATTATGATTTCTACGCAATCTCAGAAAATATCAAACGGATTCCAAAAGTAATGGTTGAAATTAATGGAGACTGTTCCTCCTCCAACATACGCTATATAGTATGTCGTTATCACTACTACCTGAGGGTTGCAAGAGCAAAAAATGTTCAAAATTGCGTTTTTTGTGATACTGAGGTATCTAATCTTTTGTACGCCCAATCCACGAAAAAATGGACATGGGGATGAAAATTTAAATTTCTTTAAATATGATTGAAATTTTGCATATTACACCCAATCCAAAGTTGCGGGTGTGACATTTACACAACTTAATTTAGTCACCAGCAAAAAAAATTTTTAGCATTGATTTCAATTTGTATGAATTTCAATGTAGACCACTTACACATACATTTATCCAAATCTGGAAATTGTCCGATGTATCATTTATTTATAAAAAAAAAATAATTTCCGCCTGTTGCGGGTGTGACAGAAAAAGGACATGCATTTTCATCTTTCAGGGCAAAAATGCAAAACTCTGTGAATTATGACAACTGAGTGAATTGATATTTTTATATATTAGACAGTAATACTTAAATAATTATTCTATGAAAAAATTAAATTACTTACTCAATTCTTGCTTTTGTGGAAAATATTCAAAATTTTCGTTGCGGGTGTGACGCTCTGTTGCGGGTGTGACTTGTATAGCCAATAAAACAATGACATACACAAATATTTTCAAGGCAGATTTTTTTAATTAAAGAATTAATCAATATTACAATTATAATATCTATAGAGGAAAATATTAAAAAAATTTCATTTCCAATCTGGAATTTATAATTTCTGGTGGTGGTAACTTTTTTTTTACAAAAATGCTCTTTTTTTTCCTAGGATGCATCTGACTGACTGGGCCAAATATGCACGTTTTCTTAAATTTTTTTTGAAACATTCTAATTTTATATCGTCACCATCCATTTGTCTTATATGCCCATCAAAGTTTTCACTTTTTTAATGTCGAGAATAAAACATTTTCTACAAAATCTCCAACTGCACATTCATCTTTGGATATTATATCCTTGTCAAAGTATGGCTACATCTAACTGACTGAGCCAAATATACACATTTTCTTGATTTTTATTTCGATACTCTTATTCTATAATATCCTCATTCATTTGTCTTATTTGTCCATCAAAATTTTCACTTTTTTATGTGGAGAATAAAACAACTTCTACAAAATCTCCAACTGCTCTCTTATCATTGGATATTATATTTTTGACAAAATATGATAACAAACAAATTCTCTTGTGATCACTTTCTGAAGTTATTGCTACATTAATTGTTCCTACGTCAATAAAAACAACATGATGTATCGATTGAATGTTGAGCTCCGATTGTGCTTGGTGCCAGCATTCATGAAGCATTTTCACAATATCTTCTGAAATTTCACATTTATAAGTTCTTTTATATTTTTTAGGACTTTTTCTACACACATGGCAAAATCTGAAGATGAACTTATAGTTGCTGAGCGTTCTAGTGTTACCATTTTCTTGACAACTGCACCAACCCCATCGACAACTCCTTTACCATGAGATGAAATACAAAAGGATTGCCATTCTTTACCATGATTTTTTAAAATAGTCTCTTCTTTTCTCTCCTTGCTTTGCCTCTTTCCTTCTCTTGTTGTAGATATGCTTCATATTTAAAAGGGTTTTCCTTAATCTTTTTTCAATGATATCGTGATCTTTCTGTACTCTTCTTTCTCTGCAAAAGAGAAGAAAATAATGTGTAAACTGAATAAATATAGCATTTCCAGTCCAAAAATATAAGTTTAACAAATTTTTAATAGTTATCCCTTGAAATTTCTAATCTTGCATAAAGTTAATTACGTTAAATTTTGGCTAATTTCAAACTGACTATATACATTTTATGCTAACTTAATAAACATTTTAACAGTTTCTATTATTCTTACTTCTACTTTTAATTTAATTTGAATTAAAAGAGAAAAAAATTCTTCCCCTAAAATTGATTTACTTATTTTAAAAAACTAAAAAAATATATATTAGATAAATACTATCAAATAACAAAATTTTTTTAAAAAAAATGTATATAAAAAACAAAGGAAATTTAACAAATTTAAAGAAAATTGCTAAAACATTGTTTCGTAATTTTCTTTTTTTAATTTCTATAAAAATCTTACTTTTTAAATTAATTTCTTAATCATATATCACTAATAAAATTATTTTCTTGCAGTAAAGCAACAATTTTATCAATCCAAACTGAATAAATCAACTGCACACAGTGTCACATGCTCAGATGATGCAAATTTTTATTTATTAACTGGAATTCCCTCTATTAAATCAAAGGGTACAGTTAAAGCAGCCAAGTTCATGTTTTCCAGCATATTATTCTTTTATAAATTTACATATAATTTGTTGAAATATGCATTTGTAATCAATTTTAAAAGACGTTGGGGGTGTGACTTTAATTAAATGTCACACCCGTAACAGGGACATGTCACGCCCGCAACAGGGACATGTCACGCCCGCAACGATCAATAATTATAATTAAAATATTAATTAATTTCTTTTGTGTCTGTAATTCAAAGTATTTTAATAAACTATTTTTGAATATAAAGTTTCATAACTTTAAGTCAAAAATATTTTTCTGCAAAGATATATAGGTAACTTTTTGTTGCGGGCGTGACACAATAATTAAGAGTAATTAAATATGCTTACCTTTTGTAATGAAGATTAGAGAACACTTCTCTGCAGACAAAAACTCTCAATAATAGCTGTCAGATCATATATATCCAAGTTTGGAGATTTTCAGAATGTTTGTTCAGCTGTACGAGACCATGAAATGTAAAGATTTTTGCCGCAGTCTATTTTGCAAAGTCATAGTGTCACTTTATTAATTAAAATAAATATGTTAATGACAAAAATTTAATTCTTTTTTGATAAAATATGAAATAATACACTCTTAACAGTTAATCGCCCAATCCACGAAAAAATGGACATAGGGATGAAAATTTAAATTTCTTTAAATATGATTGAAATTTTGCATATTAACTGTTAAGAGTGTATTATTTCATATTTTATCAAAAAAGAATTAAATTTTTGTCATTAACATATTTATTTTAATTAATAAAGTGACACTATGACTTTGCAAAATAGACTGCGGCAAAAATCTTTACATTTCATGGTCTCGTACAGCTGAACAAACATTCTGAAAATCTCCAAACTTGGATATATATGATCTGACAGCTATTATTGAGAGTTTTTGTCTGCAGAGAAGTGTTCTCTAATCTTCATTACAAAAGGTAAGCATATTTAATTACTCTTAATTATTGTGTCACGCCCGCAACAAAAAGTTACCTATATATCTTTGCAGAAAAATATTTTTGACTTAAAGTTATGAAACTTTATATTCAAAAATAGTTTATTAAAATACTTTGAATTACAGACACAAAAGAAATTAATTAATATTTTAATTATAATTATTGATCGTTGCGGGCGTGACATGTCCCTGTTGCGGGCGTGACATGTCCCTGTTACGGGTGTGACATTTAATTAAAGTCACACCCCCAACGTCTTTTAAAATTGATTACAAATGCATATTTGAACAAATTATATGTAAATTTATAAAAGAATAATATGCTGGAAAACATGAACTTGGCTGCTTTAACTGTACCCTTTGATTTAATAGAGGGAATTCCAGTTAATAAATAAAAATTTGCATCATCTGAGCATGTGACACTGTGTGCAGTTGATTTATTCAGTTTGGATTGATAAAATTGTTGCTTTACTGCAAGAAAATAATTTTATTAGTGATATATGATTAAGAAATTAATTTAAAAAGTAAGATTTTTATAGAAATTAAAAAAAGAAAATTACGAAACAATGTTTTAGCAATTTTCTTTAAATTTGTTAAATTTCCTTTGTTTTTTATATACATTTTTTTAAAAAAAATTTTGTTATTTGATAGTATTTATCTAATATATATTTTTTTAGTTTTTTAAAATAAGTAAATCAATTTTAGGGGAAGAATTTTTTTCTCTTTTAATTCAAATTAAATTAAAAGTAGAAGTAAGAATAATAGAAACTGTTAAAATGTTTATTAAGTTAGCATAAAATGTATATAGTCAGTTTGAAATTAACCAAAATTTAACGTAATTAACTTTATGCAAGATTAGAAATTTCAAGGGATAACTATTAAAAATTTGTTAAACTTATATTTTTGGACTGGAAATGCTATATTTATTCAGTTTACACATTATTTTCTTCTCTTTTGCAGAGAATGAAGAGTACAGAAAGATCACGATATCATTGAAAAAAGATTAAGGAAAACCCTTTTAAATATGAAGCATATCTACAACAAGAGAAGGAAAGAGGCAAAGCAAGGAGAGAAAAGAAGAGACTATTTTAAAAAATCATGGTAAAGAATGGCAATCCTTTTGTATTTCATCTCATGGTAAAGGAGTTGTCGATGGGGTTGGTGCAGTTGTCAAGAAAATGGTAACACTAGAACGCTCAGCAACTATAAGTTCATCTTCAGATTTTGCCATGTGTGTAGAAAAAGTCCTAAAAAATATAAAAGAACTTATAAATGTGAAATTTCAGAAGATATTGTGAAAATGCTTCATGAATGCTGGCACCAAGCACAATCGGAGCTCAACATTCAATCGATACATCATGTTGTTTTTATTGACGTAGGAACAATTAATGTAGCAATAACTTCAGAAAGTGATCACAAGAGAATTTGTTTGTTATCATATTTTGTCAAAAATATAATATCCAATGATAAGAGAGCAGTTGGAGATTTTGTAGAAGTTGTTTTATTCTCCACATAAAAAAGTGAAAATTTTGATGGACAAATAAGACAAATGAATGAGGATATTATAGAATAAGAGTATCGAAATAAAAATCAAGAAAATGTGTATATTTGGCTCAGTCAGTTAGATGTAGCCATACTTTGACAAGGATATAATATCCAAAGATGAATGTGCAGTTGGAGATTTTGTAGAAAATGTTTTATTCTCGACATTAAAAAAGTGAAAACTTTGATGGGCATATAAGACAAATGGATGGTGACGATATAAAATTAGAATGTTTCAAAAAAATTTAAGAAAACGTGCATATTTGGCCCAGTCAGTCAGATGCATCCTAGGAAAAAAAAGAGCATTTTTGTAAAAAAAAAGTTACCACCACCAGAAATTATAAATTCCAGATTGGAAATGAAATTTTTTTAATATTTTCCTCTATAGATATTATAATTGTAATATTGATTAATTCTTTAATTAAAAAAATCTGCCTTGAAAATATTTGTGTATGTCATTGTTTTATTGGCTATACAAGTCACACCCGCAACAGAGCGTCACACCCGCAACGAAAATTTTGAATATTTTCCACAAAAGCAAGAATTGAGTAAGTAATTTAATTTTTTCATAGAATAATTATTTAGGTATTACTGTCTAATATATAAAAATATCAATTCACTCAGTTGTCATAATTCACAGAGTTTTGCATTTTTGCCCTGAAAGATGAAAATGCATGTCCTTTTTCTGTCACACCCGCAACAGGCGGAAATTATTTTTTTTTTATAAATAAATGATACATCGGACAATTTCAAGATTTGGATAAATGTATGTGTAAGTGGTCTACATTGAAATTCATACAAATTGAAATCAATGCTAAAAATTTTTTTTGCTGGTGACTAAATTAAGTTGTGTAAATGTCACACCCGCAACTTTGGATTGGGTGTGTATTTAGGCATAATTATTACATAAACGATGGAAATGCTTTCTGAGAACCGAAAGGAAATTTTTAATTTAAAAGGAAAAAGGAAGTGAAAAGCATTCTAAAAATATTCTAAATTACTATTTTTATGAAATCTTCTGAAATCCCAAATCAATTTCATAAACAATGGTTGCAACATTGTGGTGACAGAATCTGTTGAAACAAAAGCTGCTATAATTTATGTCGTTGCCAATGCCACTGAATGGTAAAAAAACGTTCTAAATTGCGATTTCTGTAACTTGAAAATAAATTCGAAATTGGAAAATTGTGAAGCAAAGGAAAGGAGCAAAAAGCTTTCTAAACAAGTTCTGAATCAATGATAACAATCTCTGATTCAACACAGGCTATGTCTTAACTCAGTTCCACTACCAAATGGGTTAACAGAAACAGCAAACATCCTAAAAAAGAATTTTTTAGAAACTAAATAATAATATAAAGTAAATTTTATAAAATATGCGTTATATGGAATATTAGAAAATATCAAACAGATGTCAAAATTAATGTTGGCAAGATGATGGTGACAGTCTATTTTTCAACATTGGAATTTCATGTTGGTGCCACTATCACCAGAGAGGTGGTAGACTGTTAAAGTGCTTTTACACGAGGGTTTAAAGTCGCTTTAAATTTTTGGCGTCTCCATGTTATCTTATAGTTCCATGGGAGTCGCTCGGAAAGCAAGTATCGGAGTGTCTTTGACGCCTGAAATGAAGCGAGTCACAAGTAGCAGCCAATCAAATGCTTGGAAATCCAGATGATGGCAAAGCATTTTCTCGAAGAGCCAATAAAATGCTTAGAAAACGAAGAAACGCAGGTGATTTTTGTCGCCTGAAATTTTTACGTATAAAGCATTTTTAGATATACATTTGCGTCTTAAAAAAACATATATATATACATATATTCGCTCTCGGCTCAAGTTTTTTATTTTATCACACAAAATATTTGAATTCAGATTGATTTTTTTACAAAGAAGCCTCAATATTAGTTTTAAATTAATTGACCATCACATTTCATACATCTCATTAAAATAAACATTTATAAAAATTATATACTGAATCATGAAATAGAAATTAGTCTCTATTATTTACTATTACGAATCTTCTTTGAGGAGACGTATGCTCGTCCATAGAGAACACATGTAATTTTGTCCTCGCTCACATCCTCGAGGTTAATAACACCTGTAATGTCAATGCAAAAATAGTAAGTACTCGAAACATTAACCGAAATGTGGGATATCACACCCCTTCTTATCATTTCTTACTCCCTTGTCACAATTTCACGAAACCTCTGTCCTCCTTACAAGCATGATATTACTTGTAGACGGCCCCTAAGAAAGATTATGATAAAGAAGCTATACTGCCAGCTCACTAGTATTGATCCTATGAAAGAAATCTTTTAAAATATCAAGTTTGAGTTTCAAAATTGCAAAATTACTTTTTTTTTTTTTTTTTTGCTTTTTATGAGTTGAAATCGATCTCTACAAAATACTTTTTCTATTTTTTTGATTTAGTTTGAAGATTGTTTTTATGAGGATACTTTCAGATTCAGAAATATGTTTATAAAGTAAAAGTAACCTCACACAATTTCTTAAACAAAACTTAAAAAGTAAAAAAGACTTGCGTAGACATCAACCTCAGTTATCAATTGAAAAAAATAACATTTGAAATGAAAGAAAAGCAATTTGTAATGAATTGACTGTCTACGATTCAAATAAATAGAAGAAAAAATGACACACACACCTTTTCACTTGATCATAAACAGTTTTTATTTTTTAATTCCAAAATAATTTGAATTTAAAACAATTTAAATTTTGTTAAGTAAAAGAAGATCGTGTGTACAAATAATTTATCAATTCAGAAACTTTTAAAAGACAGAAAATGCTCTAATTTTACTAATAACACATTTTTAAAAAGAACTGATACATCTATTAAAAACAAACTTTAGTAGCTATAATTTAAAACTTTTTTTAATAGAGGCAAAATTGAAAAAAGTCATTTTTAACAGGAGAATCAAACGTTTCATAACATAATCAGGGCTTTTGTTTACCGTGTGATACAGTCTTAACTAATTTTAAAAATATACTGCCTAGTAACACCTATAATGGAGAACAACCGTATGACACGTTAAAAAAACCAGTTCTTTCTTTCTTTTCTTTTTCTTTTTTTTTTTTTTTGCATAATCCAATTTTATGTATGCACATAAATTTTCCTAAAACAATCTTCTTATTTTTAGACAAATGACAAAGGTAACGTACATACTCTATTGGCATGCAAGGCACCAAATAACTTTAAGAGCATTTATTTAATGTTTTTTACCCCTGTAACTGTTTCTCACAATGATTTCTGCTCTATTTAAATCTTGGTATTTAAAACAGATACATTTAAGTGGCTACATCAGTCATGAGAATGCTCCTGTTCATGTTATTTCAAAAGTAGAAATTTTTTAACATAACTAGTTTGGAGGTCAAAATTTTTAAATATTATTTTTATTTATTTATTTATTTTTGCATTGGATAGCTGAGATTGATCTTTACATTGTACTTTTTCGATTTAGTCTTCATGTATTTTAATGAGAACATTTTAAATTTTGAAGCTGGTTTCGAAAATAAAAGCATCATCATAAAAATAATCTATAAATAAAATTGAAAAAAGTAAAAATTGACCTATGAACAGACCAACCTCAGCTATTCAATAAAATATAATATTTAAAAATATTAAAATGCAAGCAAGAATCTTTAAAAATTTCTGTCATGAGTGAATGTGTCTTTTCATGTGTCGGAAGTAGTTTCTTAATAAAAGATTTACAAATCTCCTGAAGATTATACACGAAGCTAGAATGAATGGCGACAGAAAAGGTACATCCTATATTCAGCGTTATTTGGTGTCCCTAATAACTCAGGGGTGCAAATACCAATCATTTCTAATAGTATATTTCGCCATCTTTAATTGCCGAACATTCTGCTATTAGATAAGGCAAAGAAAATTACTTTTAAAAAAGAAAGGCAAAGAAATTTACTTACTGGTGTCTAGAGAATTTGGAGACCCGAATTTCATGGAATACCTGGCAACAATATGACACAAATCAGCTTTTTAAATTGACAAAGATATAATCATTATATAGTTGATAACCATTGTGTATTGTATTTTTAAAATTATTTTTTTCCTTTTGGTTAATTTATGTCTTTTTTATGAACGAACATGAGTTGTTTTATGTGTGTTTATAAAAATAATACTTAAAAGTCATTTTTTAGAGGTCACATTGTTGATCCTCATAAGATAATCGTTCATTTGAACATTTCTTAAAAAATATTATTTCTACATTAACAGTGTTTCAAAAGGTTCGGGAACCCAGAACAAAGACACTTCGCAAGAAAACATAAATGTTAATCAAAATATGCACTTCAACATTCGTATAAAACAGCATTTACTTTCAAAAAACTCTAATGTTACAAAAAAATAAAAAAAGCTTTTAAAATATACAATGCATTATGCACAAAAACAATATAAAAAACATAAAAGAGCACATTTGAAGAGGATGAAGAAATGAATATGTTACAATTCTTTCCTGCAAATCCTACTTTTAGTTCATGAAATCACTCTCTACCTCTTTTCATCACGGTATGCTTACAGATATTAATTACAATTTGTAATACGCAGCTTTTAAAAAAATGTTCAACTGTCCAACAACTTAATAACCGTTTCAACAATTTATTGACCCGCAACAAGACCTATATGGACTCATTGAATTTTCTTGAACATTTAGGTCTTCTCTTATTCCAAAATATATATAAAATAAAAATATAAAATTAAAAGGAAATATAAAATTAAATATAAAAGGATATAAAATTTAGCAAAAGCATTACAGTTATTTTTCAAAAAATCAGATTGCAACGAAACAAAAGGAAAGACTGCATGTAACTCAGCCAAAATCATCCATTAGTTCAACTCGATAAATTAATACAGTCTCTACGAGTTAATAATTATACATTAGTGTCAAATTAGTTAACACTGTTTGATTTGATGCGAAGCACACTTTCTTGCATCAGATATCTTGAAATTTGATTTTCCGTCCAAATAGGAGACATTTTTCAAAATTTGCAACTTTGTTTAAAGTCAACTTTTCAACAACTGAATAACTGTTAGAACTTTTATTCCAATTCATTCATATTGCCACCAAAATGACGCACTCATCAAATTTTCTTAACCATGTGAAGTCCAGAGATGTCTTTTTAGATTACTTTTATCAGAAAATGCTTTAAAACATGTTTCACAAACAAACGGTTTCTCACCAGTGTGAGTCAAACGATGGATTCTAAGACTTCTACTCTGAGAAAACCCTTTGGTACATATTTCACAAACAAAAGGTTTTTCTCTTGTATGAGTCAAGAGATGGTTTTTGAGACCACCATTATTAGAAAATCCTTTGGAACATATTTCACAAACAAAAGGTTTTTCTCCTGTATGAGTCAAGAGATGGGTTTTGAGGCCACCATTATTAGAAAATCCTTTGGAACATATTTCACAAACAAAAGGTTTTTCTCCTGTATGAGTCAAGAGATGGGTTTTGAGACTACCATTTTGAGAAAATCCTTTGGTACATATTTCACAAACAAAAGGTTTTTTACCTGTATGTGTCAAGAGATGCCTTTTTAGATCATTTTTCTGAGAAAATCCTTTAGAACATATTTCACAAACAAAAGATTTCTCTAGAGTATGCATCAAGAGATGCCTTTTTAGATTACGATTCTGAGAAAATCCTTTAGTGCATATTTCACAAACAAAAGGTTTTTCACCTGTATGTGTCAAGAGATGTGTTCTCAAATTACAATTTTGAGAAAATTTTCTGGAACACACTTCACAAATAAAAATTTTTTCTCCTATATCAGTGGAGGAATGTTTTTCCTTATCCCCATCTTCAGGAACAATGTGCTGTTCACAGGAGGAAGATTTTTTTTCTGTAATCGATGACATTTTCTTAAATGAATAAGCTTAATTTCAGATGTTAACAGATTCTTCTTCGAACCATCAGTATGAAGAGATTGGCGCCATTTTCATCCAAGGACACTTACTGAACTTCAGCGAAAAAAAGTTTTATCCACCATTGAATCTAAAAAGAGAAAGAAAAATAATAAACAAGACAAATTAAAACAAATCACACTGAGTTTTAACTACAAATTAAGAAGTATATTGTACAATTTTCTTTTCCTTAAATTGTAGAAATTCATGTATTAAATTATCAAATTACACATTCTTAGGTGTGACTTAACTCAAGATATTTTTTTTCGTACAAGTAGGTACATATGTGTAGGTGTGCATCCGATACAGTAAACACTGCCATAGGCTCATATCGAGACACTCCTCTATCTGGACTGATAAAAACTAAAAAATTATTTCACTGAATGCTTGCAGTTTTATTTTTTACTATCTTTAGAAGAAGAAAGCATTGGATTCATGAAAAATTACGAATTCCTGTTTTCGAAGGATTTGCATGTTTTAGGGGTCACAGTTTTCAAAAAACATGCTTGTACAAAATGGCTGTCTGTGAGTTTATGGTTGTATGTAACACAAATTTTGTGAGTGATTTATCTTAAGAACAAATGCACGAAGTTTAATAAAAATTTATATCCAGGTAGTTCCTGATATGATTGATGCTAAGTAGTTTTTGGCGAAACAAGTGGCACTTCTATGCTGCTTTTATCTCGATTTCCACACTAGCTATATCTCAAGAATTACTTGTTGGATTTTCATAAAACTTCAGATTCTGTTAGTCTTTGATATAATATGCTTATGATTATATTTTGATACATATCTCCCAATAAATGGCATTGCTATGCGGGATTATTCATGATTATCGCAATAGCTCATAAGGAGTTTTTATGAAACTTCAGATTCAGTTAGTCTCTGATATAGATTAATATTGTCTAATTTTCCGAGAAAATTGGTTAGAAGGTGGCCTACTATGCAGCATTATTCACGATTATTTCAATAGAGCTATTGAGAGCTCTATCAATAGAGCTCTATTCAATAGAGCTCTATTCAATAGAGCTCTATCTCAGAAACTAAGGCTCGATTTTTCATGAAACTTCAGATTCAGTTAGTCACTCTTATAAAATTAGTATTCTTTAGTTTTTAGAGTAAATTGCTCATCAGGTGGCGCCACTATGAGGCATTGTTCATGATTATCGGAATAGCTCAATCTTAATAACTAATGCACAAATTTTCACCAAACTTTAAATTCTGTTAGTTCCTAATATAAATTATTATTCTTTAGTTTTTGGAGTAAATCGCTGAACAGGTGGCACTTCTGGCCACTTTTTTTACGATTTCTGTGAGGATTCTATATCGAATACTAAAACACAGTTTTTTTATCAAATTTCAGATTCAGTTAGAACTTGAAACAAACTGTTGCAGATTAGATTTTAATGCAACTTACTTAACCAGCGATGCTGTTATATTCTTCATTTTTCTGGGAGAATTAATGTGTATGAAATAGAAGAAAGTTTTGGGATTGCCACATCGGACTGGTTTTTAAGTTTAATCAGCCTTTATAATAATATACAGGATGTCTCAAAATTTTACTTAAAAAATGATTAGGCATTGCAACAAAACGAGTTACAATAGATAGAATAACTCACAATTTTTTTCGACAGTATATGTCTGCCCTTAAAAAGAAAATATGGTACTATACAACACATAAAATGTTACTAAAGATTTCAGTTATTCAAAAACTTAGGATCTCCGGAGGAAACCTCCAGGGCTCGAAATGTTCATATACTAAAACAGGTGATGCTGCTATGTTTCGTTTCCATGGAGATATTAACGTCTATAAAATAGAAGAAAATTTGCCACATCCAGCTAGTTTTATATGTACAGTCAAGGATCTAAAATCCGCGGAAAAATCATAATAAAACATGTATTTTTTTTTAATTTACTCTTTTATTTTATTAACAGTAAAAAACTAAACTGTATTATGGAACGCACCTAAGCTTACTGAACGTTCGAAATGCCGACTTTTCATTCGTAGCTATTTCAGTTTGTGTAAGTTCAGATGAGTAAACAACCAATGAAAACGCTTATTTCGTGTGCGTCGCGCGTCCTAGCAGTAACACAGCACCAACTGAGAACTAGATATTATGGGTTGAAACAGTCGAATCAATGTAATCAATCATAGTGATAGATTGCCGAGGTTTCGCGAACGTCACGAAATGCAAGCGGGAACCTTCAACTACAGGCGAACTCTGATTGATTTCTCAAGATCCGATCTTTCTGGAAACAAAACTTTAGCTGGGAGCTCTTTTTTTCATTGTACGTTCTTAATTTGGCAACAAGCACAGTTAATGAGTTGATATTTATGAATTACGACTCACGTGTCGTCTAGTATTGATTTTACTTTTTACTGTAATGCATATGCAAGGTGCAAAATGAATAACGAAGAGCATAGTAATGATGCTTCAAGTTCTTCAGCAGCTAAAAGATCCCACGTATCGCTTATCTACTTTTTTAATATAGCTCTTTTGTTTATTAACAGAAACAACAAACTGTATTACGGAACATATGTAATTATTTTTATTTAAGTGCACATGTATATCATTTTATAAAAGTAAAATAACTTTAAAATGCATTTTTTGAGATTACTTATTAAATTAATTACTAGTTTTCACATTTTTCTTTCCATATTATACTGATTATAAAATTAAAATGCTGTCTAAGAATAATAAAATGACGCATAATCCTATTTACTCTGTAATCCGCACAACCTTTGGCCCCAGCTTGTGCGGATTATAAATCTTTGACTGTATCACCAAAGAGAGTTATTTAATCTACAAATTTTAAAGGGATCAAACAACATTGAAAAGTCAAAGTAGGTATTGTTTTTTATCTTAAAAACTGTACAAAACCACTAGCCTTTTTAAACATGCGTCAGGTCTGTTTTCATTTTAGGGGTATGCCGCATCAAATCAGGCAGTAAAATATCAATATGTAACACAACATTTATTACAAGCCGATTTTAGGGCATACTGCACCTCCATCTATCTTTTTTCTCCATCAGTAAGAACAAAAACACAGAGCTTTATTGAAATCTGTAATGGTGGATTATATATAACAAAAATTACAAGTAGTTGGAACCTATAACTTACACAAAGATGGAACTATGCAACATGTTTATCAAAATTAGCTCTGTTTCTCATCTCTAATAACCAAGCAAAGTGACAAAATTAATAAAATTAGTATTAACTATTCAGTAAGCTATTCAGTAAGTATAATTTGTTTAATTACCAAATTTCAAAGATAAAAAAAATTGCACTTTCTTTAGAAAAACGAGACTGTCTGTCAATCAAAAAATTATTATTATTATTTGAATTACAAAAATACATAATGATAATAAAATAATTTTAAATGATATTTAATAACAAAAATATATACACCACTACAGTTTTCTCCCCCCCCCCTCCCTTCTCACAGCTTGCAAAGTTTAAAATTTATAAAACTATTTTAAAATATTTCCTCTATTTGTTCCTCTCTTGAGCAATAAATAAATAACCAATTATCAAATCGTCTTAATTTCAAATCCGTTTTCTTCAGAACTGATATTTCATCCTCATTCCTCCCAAAACACAAACGAAGTTATAATTTTGAAAACATTTATTTATAAAAATCAGTCATGTTTATTGTTTTCCAGTAAAAATAAATAAATAATCTGCCACTTAAACTATCTCTTTAACATCAAAATGCATGATCCTCTTTCACACACTCACGCACACACACATCCTAAATTAAAATTGTCCGAAACTTTATTTTAAAGCAATCGGCTAAGAATACAGAAGAGGTAAGAAACAGAGACGAATACAGAAATAAACAGCGTGTAAATTACCTTCCTTTTCCCCAAAAATTTCACTTATACACTTTTGTCCTTTTACACAGAACACAGTTTAACATCTTTAATATTAATTAAAGAATAAAATATGCTCTGTTTCTTATTTAAAGTGACTTATCTAAAATCCTAATCGAAATCCAAATTTTTGCTTCACCCTTTCTCAACAAACGGGGAGAAGAAGATTTCTAAGTATGTGTGTGAAAAAGGAAAATTTTTCACTTTTTCGCTGTTTTGCAACTCTCATACTTAAATCACATGTATAAAGTTACAATTAAAGAACCCTTCACTTTAAAAACCGGATTTATTCAAAAGTATTTTATTTACAAATATGATTGATATATGAAAATAATTATAAAATATCGAATTTTTATTCTCACTACACAAATGTCCAGTGCATGGTCTCTTGATCACAGAACATACGTCCAGTTCAATTCAATCGATACACTCTGTAGCGTGATACAAGGCTATTCTTTTCTGGTCTGCCTTCTGAATGAATGTTGTAATAATAATTCATAATAATAATAATAATAATAATGTAATAATAATAATAATAATAATGTAATAATAATAATTTTAAATAATAATAATTCTGCTATGACAGATTAACTTTTCGCATATTTTAGGATGAGGAAACTCTTCTCGCTTTGCCTCCATTTCGGAAGAGACTGAACACATTACAGATACTGAACTAGTACTGCCACGTTACATCGTTCAAAAACTTAAACTGACACGCCACCTGGTGTACAAACCTGAACTAGTACTTTCACAGGCCCTGATGTATAAATTGGATATTTTGTGGTTATTTTCATATATCAATCATACTTGTGAGTATAATACTTTTGAAATACATCATGTTTTGAAAGTAAATGATTCTTTTATAGTAACCTTGTATATTTTAGATTTTAAAATAATGTTCCTGTCCCTCTTTAGAGAATATAGTATCAAGTGAGAGAATATCTAGGTAATACAAGATTAAAATCATCTTTCTGCTTTCCTTCCTGTCTAGAAAGTCACCCATTTTTCTGTGGATGGAGAATGAAAATTTAATAGAAGATTTAGACCATTATTTATTTATTGTTGCTACAAAGTAACAGTACAGTGTAAAAATATTTATTAAATAATTTATAAATTTGTGTGTGTGTGAAATAATATTTTCGGATGGGGAGGAATAAGGAACTTAAATGGTTCTTTTGTTATTGTAAGAAGACAGTAAAGTAATAATAAAGTAAAAAAGATTTTAAAGCATTTTCAGTGAGAATGAGAGAAAAAGGGAATTTTGGGAGGAAGTTGGAGGGGGAATATAGATTATATTAATTAAATATCGTTACAACAAATTCAAAAATATAGCTGAAAAAATTATGAATTTTATAAATTTCAATTTTTTTATGAAATGTGTGGGTAGAAGAAACAGGTTTTCATGATATGAGCGAAGGGTAAGGGGAGGCAACAGACAAACACAGATTTTGTCAAAAGGAGGTTATTTTGGGTAAGATATTTATTTAACTGTTACAAACAAGCATACACGCTGTTACAAACACATGCTCATTTATTTCATTTTATTATCTTTTTATTAAGTAAGTCAGAGAACAAATGAATTTCAAAATAAAGAGTTATAAAAATTAAACAGTGTTTGTTATTAGACAGGTAAAAAAAAATGGAAGTAACTTCAAGGGGAAGCATTTAGATGATACATTATTTATTGTTAATATATTTATATCGAATTAAAAAAAGGGTTTCAAATTTTGTGTCTAAAGAATGGAGGATTTTATGGAGAGAATTCAGGTGATTCCTTTTTAGGTGCATTCGTAATTATATAAATAAGTAGCCCCTATAGTGGTCGTTCAGTCCATCTGTCCACATATAATAGAACAAAAACTACCCAACCGAATCGCCTGAAATTTAAAATATATAATTGTTGCATAATTTTGTTAAGTCATTTCAAAGTCTAGGAAAATCGGATGTATAGTTTAATTAGAGGCTACAAAGTGAAAAACATTCCATTACAATGAAAAAAATAATTTCAAGGAAATTGTAAAGATGTTATACTTTTTGGAACATAATAGAATTGACATATATCTAAGAAATATATACTAAAAAATACATTCTGCACAGTCTGTTGTGCTAAGAATATTTTTTATTAATTTACAGGAACATAAATGTATTCCATTACACAATGGTACAGAGGAGAAATACTGTTTGTTCTACTGCATTACTGCTATTAAACTATTTCACATTTTATGAAATTAATATACGGTGCTGAAGATTACTGCAAGTTACTTCCTGTACAATAGAAAGCAGATAGTATTTACAAGGACACACAAAAGATTTTGGCCGATACTATATTTGATGTACTGTATACTATTATGCCAAAACCTGGATATCTTAAAAACTTTGTTATCGTACGAACACACCTCATTTGCTATGTTTGATGTGCAATTTTCAACTTATTTCATGCAGGAATCGGGTGAAAAGCCGAAAATTCTCATCTCTGTATTCACTATCTTTACTTCTACATTAAAGATAAGAATGGGTGTTTTGGTAATTTTTCTAAATCTCAATTATAAGCTTTGCTTCATTTTTTTTTTTGAAAAAAGGAATACTTACAAACGACAATATACAAAATGTAAACGGATAATAAATACTTTGCACCCCCTATTCTACAGAAAGCATGTTTCAGGAAATCTCAGAAATTCATACTCATTTCATTCAATATTTTTTTTCAAATAATGTAAAATAAAAACCACAAAAGATTTTCCACATAGACCATATTATAAAATGAAATTATTTTGAACGTCCCTCTGAACGATCTACAAATGCTACAGTCAATCAGTGTAGCTTTGGTCCAAAAAAAAAAAAAAAGATTAAATCTGCTACACCACTTAGGTTAACAGCAAAGTTTTAGTCTCAAAATATAGATAGATACACTAGTGTGAATTTAGTAGCTCATTGGAAATAATTAGTGAATGTTCCACCATGACCAAATGGATCAAAGTTTCGCAAAAGTGAAGCAAAGTTACCCGGATTGATCGTACATAATTCATTTTCAAGAAGGAATGTGGCATGGTAAATCTCAGTACCTTATATCAATTACATGTCAACATGTGTCATTCGAAAGAGGTAAGTCATAGTTAGTTGGGCATGAGCTGTATCAAAGTCATAACTTTTTTTAAAAGTATGATGGAATGTTTTAGAGATTTAATTGGATGAGGCAAGGAATCATTTCAATGTTTTTTCCAATATTTATTGACATTTAAATCTCACACCTGACTGTTATTCATTTACGAATAAACAATCAGATTAAGCGACCTTGAAATTAAGGAACTTAAAAGATTGCAACAGGTATCAGTAATAACATGACAATTAAATTAGAATACTTTCTTTTAATACAAGCCTGATGAGAAAAGCATAATTTAAAAATATGTTTACCAACCTTTACTTATATTTCAAATATTATCAGACAGTTGTTACCTTTTAAAGTAACAACAAGTGTATCAAAAACCTTAACAGACATTTTTTTCCCCAATATTATGCGTAAGTCAATAGGTCATACCCTTTTTAAAACTAATATTTTCAGCTTAAATATTGATAAGAAAATAAATTTTACCATCAAAGAACTTTTTTGTAAGAAATCGGGTTTGACAAATGTTTTTATAATTTAAATACTATCAATAATTATAAAATTTTACAGGCATATAAGTGTTTAAAAAAATGGAGATTCTGTAATATTTTCAAATAATATAAAGCATCCTAAAAATAAAATGGTGTTTGCCAGGGCTCATGGTAATAGCTCCTGATCTGCTAATTTAATGGTTTAAACAGTCGAATTTCTGTTTTTCACTGCTTTTTTTGTGCACTGCAGTAAACGGAAAGAAATGTTTCGTTACTTCTGAAATATGCTACGATTAGTTAACCGCAATCAACAAATTTTAGGAGCAAAATATAGCACAGATAGTTTTTTTGTAATTTATTTTTCTTTAACTTTTATAAAATATTTCTCATTAGTATGACATTAACAGATGCTTCCTTAAACAAATCTTTTGAAAAAATCTTTTAACACATATTTCTCACACAAAATGTTTCTCTTCAATATGAATTAAAGCATACTTCTGAGAAAATTTCTAGTTGCATATCGAACACAGAAAAGGTTTTTCAGCAGTATGAATTAACAGATGCTTGCGTAAATCTCCCTTTCGAGAGAATTTATTGTTTCATTTCTCGCATACACGGTTTTTGTTTTAAGTTATGCCTGGTTAAATCACTCTTTTTAGAAAATTCCTTGCTGCAGATCTCACATACAAAAGGTTTCTCACCAGTATGTATTAACAGATGTTTGTTTAAATGGTCCTTTCGAGAGAATTTTTTGTTGCATGTATCACATACATACGGTTTTTCACCAGTATGAGTTAACAGATGGTTGCTTAAATGATGCTTTAGAGAGAATTTCTTTTTGCATATCTCACATACAAAAGGTTTCTCACCAGTATGAATTAACAGATGCTTCCTTAAATCATTCTGTCGAGTAAATTTCTTGTTGCATATTTCACATGCAAAGGATTTCTCACCAGTATGAATTAACAGATGTCTGCTTAAAGAAAATTTTTGAGAAAATTTCCTGTTGCATATATCACACACAAACGGTTTTTCACCAGTATGCGTTAACAGATGGCTGCTTAAATGGCCCTTTTCAGAGAATTTCTTGTTGCATAACCCACATAAAAAAAATTTATCGCCAGTATGAATTAACAGATGCCTGGTAAAATTGCCCTCTTGAGAGAATTTCTTGTTGCATATTTCGCATATAAAAGATTTCTCATTAGTATGAATTAACAAATGTCTGCTTAATATGCTTTTTTGAGAGAATTTCTTGTTGCATATATCACAAACAAATGGTTTCTCACCAGTATGGATTAACAGATGGCGGCTCAAATTACTCTTTTGACAGAATTTCTTGTTACATATCTCACATACAACAGGTTTCTCACCAGTATGAATTAACAGATGGCTGCTTAAAAGACTCTTATATGAGAATTCTTTGTTGCATATCTCACATAAAAAAGACTGTTTTGAGGGATATTTGTCTTGCATAACTCAGAAATAAAAGGTTTTCTTGGCTGTGAGTAAAAGCTGCTTTTTCGAAAATAAAAAATAATTTGCTGCATTTGTTTCACACATTCAAGGTATTGTGAGTGATATGATGTGTCAGATGAAAGGTTTTAAGCATCTGCAATAAAATAAAATGAATTAATACAAGTTTTTACGTTTCATTAAAAAGCAAAGTAATAAAGTTATAAAGAAAATTTAAAATCAATGTAGAAAATAAATTGTATTAAAATTTCTACCATAGAATTAAAAACGACAGTAAACCCCCAATTATCTGACGTTAGTAGAATCAAAGGTTTGTCAATAACTAATATAAGTATCCTAACAGTGTAAAGAATAAATTATAAATAAAATAAATAGCAACAATTTAAAGATAAACAACTTATTATAAATAATATGAAAAGTAAATTTGAGGAGAAAATTCTGTAATTTAATATCATCTAAAGCATAGGTTCCCAACGGGGGCGGTACCGCCCCCCCCCCCAGTGGGCGCTGGAGCTTTCCAGGGGGGGGCGGTAGCGAGTCTAAAGAAAAATGGGGGGCGTTAGGAAAGTCAAAGGGGGCGGTGATGGCGTGCCTACCTATTTAGGAAGTTATATAGAGAAAATAATTGATCTCCTCTGAAGTGCCCAGTCCATGACAAAAACTTTAACTGCATTTTTAAATGGATTTCTGTACAGACGAGCGTATATTTGATGAGGGAGGGGGAATGAATTTATTTTACTGATGTCAAAAAAATCGCCATGAACACCAAGAAGGGTTAAAATCGCGGAGAACAAAATTTTATCATATCAGGTTAAAAACATTGTTGTGTCAATCTTTCATGAATGTCAAAATATCAGAGCGAAACACAAAAAATCGCAAATGACTCGCATTAAAATCATTATGAATTCAAAAACTGTAGAGTACAAAATTCGGGATAATTTGCTGGATAAAAGTTTTAAAAAGCATGATTTTTTATTAACTTGTATTTCGAAAAATTCTGAAGTATGAGGACACATGCCTAAACGGAGCTTTTTAAACGAATCCGTGATTTGAATCAGTTCAAGAAATTCGTTTAATCTTTTTGAAAGTGGTGAAAATCATTATATTTATAAATTTGTTCAAAAGTAATTTTATTTAAACTTAAATAAGGAAAAGTTTTATATTTCAAAATATCTTAATCGAAGAAAAAATGTCGGTAGTACAGTGTTGAATATTTGAAATATGGATCTACGCACCAACCAATTGTTACCTATGTGCTTAATTTACCAAAAAGTTTTTTTTTATGAAATTATAAAGTTTTCTAGACTACAAGAGCATTTGAATAAATGCGTGCTGACAGAAAAGACAAAGATGCGTCTTATTTTTTAAATTTGGAAAAGAAAATTTTAAAACAGTCAACTACGTATATCAAACCATTTTATTTATTTAATACCACGAAGTTAGTCAAAGAGAAATAAATTCGTTTTCATAGTATTTTCTCACTTGCTACTGATGTTGCTTCAGCAACAATGGTACATCAGAAGGGTTTCATTAACGCATTTCAAACAAGCAGTACTAAATGTGCTTTCTGTATATTCCGTTACACATTATCAGCATTTGGTTTCAAAAATTTAGAATGAACACATATATACGTCACTTCATTACATTATTAAAGATAAGAATAGAAGAAATAAGAATAGAAGCAATTAATTAAATAACAGGAATTTTTAGCCAACTTTGTGTGAAAATTATTTCACAAGAAAGAAAAACATTTGTTTCACTTTGTAGTGAAGATGCCATTATCACTTTGCGTCAAACTTGCAAATGATTACAATCAATCGCTTTCTCACAAAGAAGTTCGTTGTCTCCTAAAAGGTATTTGTCGAATCATTTTTCGATACATTTGATTCAGTATTACACTTAACTGAAAACAGAAATGATAAAATAATAAAAAACCTGATTATATTAAAAAATGACAGGAATAATTTGACAGACATGTTTAGAATCTTTAATTAAATGAATTTAAACATTCTAAATATTTATAATAACACAAGAGTCTAAAGAAAAATGGGGGCGTTAGGAAAGTCAAAGGGGGCGGTGATGGCGTGTCTACCTTTGTAGGAAGTTATATAGAGAAAATAATTGATCTCCTCTGAAGTGCCCAGTCCATGACAAAAACTTTAACTGCACTTTTAAATGGATTTCTATACAGACGAGCGTATATTTGATGAGGGGGGGGGGGGGTGTTATTATTTTACCATTTCTGTTTTCAGTTAAGTGTAATACTGAATCAAATGTATCGAAAAATGATTCAGACAAATACCTTTTAATAGACAACGAACTTCTGTGTGAGAAAGCGATTGATTGTGATTGATTGTAATCATTTGCAAGTTTGACGCAAAGTATGTTGAAACTTCTTATGGTATCCTGCAATCTAGCAGTCTTCAATGATTGCTTGAGTGGTGCCTGATGCTTGATCAAGAAGGGGGACATTTTCGGTCAACAACTGAGTACTGAACTTCAATTTGGATAAAGCTCCTAAAATATGCTCCTTGTAAAATAATAAATTTCTCATGAAATAATTCATTTACCATACAAATTGCGCAAAAAATTGTTTTTAGGCTAACAGAAAGGTGTAGAGTTCATTCATGCTGTCAGAATTGGGTACTGCTATAGAAAAAAAAAACAAATTTAGGATTCGTTTTAACATGTAGATGACCTCCTAAGCAAATTTTATACACATTTAAAAGTAGACTTTATTTACAATCATTCTGAATTAGGAATTTTTTTCTATGGTTAATTTGTTGAGGAATTAGTAGAAGGTGTTTAATTTTTTTTCGCCACATCTATATGAATACACAAAAAATATTTTTTACATATTGTTTAAATTAAAGAAATAATGTCTAACGTTTTCAATAGTACTTAAGTTCCTTTTTATGAACCTTACTTTAAAATCGACTCTTATTAAGGGTAGATGCTCCAGTTTTGCCACATTGGATTGCTTTATCCACTATTTAGTCTGTAAATTGATGTTAATTGCTTTGACCACTATTTAGCCTGTAAATTGATGTTAAGAAATTATATGCATTCTTACTTTTAAATCAAATACACTTTTATCATTTCCAATTCTATTTGTTAATATTTTGATAAAATAAGACTTGCAAAAAATATAAATGTGTAAAACTGTAGTGTGTGATCACAAACTTAAGAGTTTTGCTAAGCAAACAAGTTTTCAGAATCTTTCAACGTTAGGCATTTATAGACTTTATTTTTTCTGAAACAAATTAGCATTATTTTTATGAAGTAACCTTTCTGCCTATTGCAATTTTACATTTAAATTGATTATTTTAATAGTTCAAGGAAGGGTGGCCAAAACTGGTGCTTTAAATTTGGTATGTGTACATGGTACAACATTATGTTCCAGTTTCGGTTACAAGATTAATTATAGTGGAAATTTTAGCATTATATTTAGAAAATTTGGAAATTTTTATGACTTATAAATTAAAAAGTTCAATAAAATTACCGCATGATTAAATGAATTTTTGTGTCTTTTTAAAAGAAATGAAGGAGTTGTATAATTTTTGCAAGATTTTAGGCACAAGGATTTAGAAATACCAAATAAATATTATTAAAATCTTTACTACAAACAGGATTCATAAAAAAAAGTTTAAAAAAAGACAATTGTGTGTTATTAAGAAATTTTCTAGATTGAGCACTTTTCTAAGATAGAATTAAGGTCATTCAAAGTGTATTGTCATTACTACAAGATAGCTAAAATTTGGAGTACCTCATTCTACATTACATCACATGTTTGAAGATGGTTGGTTGGTTGGTTGAATTTTGACGTCCGATTATCTGCGCTAGGGATATAGGACCAGGGGGGAATGCCCTTCGTGGGGGTCTTTCTAAGGGAACCTAACCCGTATTTACGCAAGGTTCGAAGAAAACCACGAAAACTCCGAACGGTTAGGCCGACAGCCGCGATTGGGTTCGAACCCAGCACCTGCCGTCTACCAGTTGAGAGGTCCGAACCACATGTTTGAAGAATTGAATAATATTTCTCTAATTAATGTAATCTAAAGCTGTAGGTCTAAGTACCAGGGTGGACTGTTTATGAAAGCCAGTTATCTAAAGGAGGGATATGGGCCCGAAAAGGAGGGAGATGCCTTCTGTAAAGATCTTTTTAAGACCCTAACTAACACAAGGCAATCTAAAATTAGAAAAAAACCTCTTAAACCCAGAGTGATTAGGCCAATGGGCAACTAAGTACTAAGAATTCAAGTTAAAAATAAAATTGAAAAGTTGAATTTAAAAACTATCAGAATGCTATTTCCTATGAAAATGGAATAATTTTGAGATTCTAACAATAAAATTGGTGAAAAGACAAGATAGAAAATTAATTTCAACTTGGAAGACCAGGCATGAAATGCCATGATTCCCTAATGAATTCAAATTCTAAAATAACTTGTAAAGATGCAGAATACATAAATAAGACACCACAAGCAAACATAAATGAAAATTAATCAGAAAATGATTTCAAGAAAGGTAACTCTTTGAAGAGCATTTAAGTATTTTAATTTTAAATAGTCTAGAATCCATAGTTAATTGTAAAACTGATGAAATATGCAATATGTTAAAATATGTGTTTTATGTTCTATAGGCACTCTTGTCTCTTTTGTGAATCCAATACATTCTTTGTTTTTTAGCTTATATTTTCAGTTAAAATCAACTTAAGTACAGGGTGTTTGCTTTTAAGTTGACACTATTTAGAACTCTCTGTAGAAAATTTTAATAACCAGAACTGATTTAAAATTTACAAGGGGACTAATGAAAGCAAAAAGAAAAAGATTCCAAGAAAAAAAAAACTGTAGACTCCCTCAAATCTGCAAAGCTTGGAACCAGAGGTTGTGCGTATTTTAGAATTTTGCAGTTTTCTGGTCATTGCTTTGTTTACATTTTTAAAACAGCAATTTGAATATACAGTCAACGTTCTATAATCAGCACACGCTTCAGCCAAAGGTTGTGCGGATTATGGAATATTGTGGATTATAGAGTATTATGTATATTATATGCCATTTTATTATTTCTAGCTAGCAAATTCTTTAATTAGTATAATATGAAAAGATAAATATGAAATCTAATAATTACTTTAATATACTATCTCAAAAAATGTCTTTTTAACGTTATTTTATTAAAGAATATATATATATATATATATATATATATATAAGTATGTACATTTAAATAAAAATAATTACCTATGTTCCATAATGCCGTAATCCATTTTTTTACAGTTAATAAAATAAAAAAGTTATAGTAACAAAAAATGTATGTTTTATTATGATTTTTTCATTTTTCTTTATTATTTGTTTAAAAAAATTTTTTTGATTACGAATTATTAAATTTTTTAAACTGTTTATCATTGTTTACATTCATAAAGTAATGCGAATTATAGAAAATTGTGAATTATGGGTGCGTGTATTATCGATCTTTAACTGTATGCAATTAAAACTATAACAAATGTTTAAATTATAATAAACTAATGAAATAAGTAATAAACTAAAAAAAAAAAAATAGATAATTTTTAAAATGATTAAAATATTAAAAACAAAGGTAACTTAATAATCAATAATATATGATTAAATATTCATTATAAAGATGAAATGTACTTTCTCTAAATTATTCGATAAAACTTGCCTCATAAAGGTACATTACCAATTCACATCAAAATTATAAACTAAGGAAGTTTTATTTCAGATTTAGTCAGACTTAATAACCAAAATGACTTTATTAATGAATAAATATATTTGGTAAGAATATTGTGATTATCAATGATATCAGCAATATCTTAATTTTTTTCATAAAAAAATTTATTTTTCCTTCATGTAAAAGACATGATTTGAGTAATATTAACAAAAATTAAAACATATATGGAATTACCATAAAATACCGTTAATCTGCCCCCCCCCCTCCATAAAGGTGACGAAAAATCGTAAAATAATTAGAGGGAGGCGCTTTACACAGGATTTTTCCACAATCGTTTCACAAAATTTGCAAGGATGAATCATGATAAAATGAATGAATCGTGAATCTTTGAACGAATCACAAATTTTGAAACTTGAAGCAATACTTGAGAAAATTTGCATTTAAAAAAAAATGTAAATTTCGTCGAAAAAAGGAGAAATTTGTAAAAAAAAAAGGCCAAAAAAGCATGAAATCAATTAAAAAATCTTGAAAAATGCACATTTCATTAAATATTCATGATTCAATCATTTCAACACAATTCAACCGTTCTCAAGCGATCCGTTTTCAGCTATTTTTTTTAGAGGGAGGGCGTTTTCTCGGGATTTTTTGAAATTTTCCAATCTTTTATAAAGTGGGGAGGAGGTGTTTGATCGGGAAGGACGGATTAACGGGATTTTACGGTAATATGAAACAATAAAGCCAAACTTTGTCCCTACAGCAGAACTGAATGCTTTATTGTTTACATCCATAAATTATGTGTGTAGTTGTGGATTTTAGGGTTGCGGATTTGAGAGAATCTACTGCAGTTCCAATCACCAGTAAGGGTTATTCCATGTGACATGTTATGCTCGACCATCGAAAAAGAATGCAAGGTGAGGTTCAAGAGAACAGTGGTTACATTGAATGTGGTCAAATTCCTCATTGGGAAAGTGAGTATGATGAATAAAACATGGCATTTTATCCAAATTATTAATTTTGTCTGTTGCTGATATTTTCTTTTCATGTACAGCATCAAATTTTCTGCAATCAGCAGTGATTGGAAGTATTTTTTATTTATTTTTTGTTGGAAATTTTTTCCCATGGTTTGTCAGTTCATTTATGAAAGTTTGTGCCATTCTAGGTAAATGAACTACTGGTGGCTCTGAATAGCATTAGTTAAAAAAAAAAAGCACCCTGAATGTTTCTTTAATGTTTTTAAAAATACATAAAAATAAATAAATAAAAAAAATGGCAAAATTATCTAAATACAGCAAACAAATATATGTGTGACAAAAGAGATGTTGCATAAAAATGCCTTACTTTTAATTATTATCAATTAAAATGTTTGTTAAACTACATGATACTACTGGGATGGCCAAAACTGGTACAAATTAAAAGAAATTACTTAACGGGTTATTCTGCTCAATCTAAAATATTCCATAGAAAGTTATTATAATCACCAGAAAGACAAATTTATTACAGGGATGTAGCCATGAAAATCACAGAGGATAAACACTCTAAGCAGAGGGCATACCTTAGAAGTGTACATACTATATCTTTCTTGAGAAACACAAGGTATATTGCACACCTTTAAAAAATCCAGAAGGTATGAGGCGTATATCACCATATACCCTACTATACAACACTGCTTTTATGATTTAATAAGCTTCAATCAGTAAAAAATTATAAAACTTCTTTTTCAACTTTTGTCTAAATGTGGCCGAACATCTATCCTAAATCATCTTCATTCTTTTAACTTAGCGACACACAGACATCACAAAAATCCTCCCTCGCACCCTCAAAATCCTCTAATTGACAAAAAATAGCCCCCCAAACACAACTGCTCACTTCACACTAGTGATGGTTGATTCTGGAAATTTTGAGAATCGATTAAAATCGACATCGTATAAAGTGACTTCGATTATAATAAGAATCGATTTCTAAATTCTAGAATCGATAATGAAATCGATATAACGATATTTTTAGATTTACACAGATGAGCTCAAAATTAGTAATTCTAAAACTTGGCTAATCAGCAGAGCCGTAACACCTCATACTCCTCACTCCCAATTAGGGAGGCACAGAAGTAAGCTATTACAGATTTTAGAGTCGAATAATAAAGATTTATCTTTTATTATTTTTAGATGCAATTTTAATAATAATTTATATTATATTTAACTTTATTTTTTGAGAAAGATCTCGGTTAGATAAAAAAATAAAAGGGAGAAATGATTCATATATATATATGTATATTTCTAATCCGAAACACATGTATTTTCTACTTACTCCTTCAACCAAACAAATGGAGGCTTACTTCCTTTAAACGTCATTCTTCTTAAAAATTCGCATATGAATAAAATTTTAAAAGCTCTAAATTTATTCAAAAAAAATTTTTTTCAGTCTTTTTAATACTTTCTAAAGGGTGTGGGAAATGCAAATATTGCAAATTTTCTTTCAAAATAGCTGTGATGATTTAATTACACAATCAGCACATGCTAATTATTAATTATCCACGAATTTAAAAGCAGAAATTCTGCTTTAAAAAAGTATATGTGAGTAAACTTTTTTCTTTTTTAAAATATATAACACACAGTAAAAAATGAAGACCCAAATTGGGTTGATAGATTTCTGGGTATAGGTAATTTTCCTGAAATGGTACAGTAAGGATTCCAAAATGGTAGAGTATTGTTTCCAAAATAGATAACCCAAAATGGTTCAAAACAGAGCGAATCTTTATTAACATTAAATTAATCAAAATTTCTGAAGTGTAATATATATACTATCTAAGATATTTTAATCGTTTTAATGTCATTAAAAATCAGACTTATTTAAAACGATTTTGTGCAACAAACTGAACTTTCCAAATTGGAACAATTTTGTACCCAGAAATCTTTCAACCCAATTTGGGTCTTCATTTTTTACTGTGCACCTCATCTCATTTACAGCTTTTAAAATATTATTCCTTTTTAATGTTTACCAAATTTTCAGCAGTTAACGGATTTTTTTTTTTTCCTAAGAATAATTAACAGTGAAACAACATACTTTTCTCTGGTTAAAAAAGAAATAAAAATACAGCGGAGCGTCGATTATCCGAAGAAGTTGGAAGCGACCTAAGTTCGGATTAATGGATAACTGTACCTTCAGTGGTCGGGCAGCGCATAACCTATCATCGGCAACAAATCGGTTAATTCTGCACAAAAAAACCATTTACCTAAATTAACTGTTTACACGCCGAATTAATATCGCAATGTAATAATAATTTTTTTTTTTTTTCTCATATTACAACTTCAAATGTTTTGATTTATGCATACAAATAAAAAAAATAACAAAAGAAAATATTTTTGCAGTTTTTTGGCTGTTTTCATTTCAGTGTTTTAATTTTGGTACATAATTATTGCATGACAACCTAAGCAAATATAACAAATTATTTTCCGCTATATGCTATTATATATTCTTCTTGAGTATTTTCTCGAATTCCAAAAACATTTAGATTCCTAGTGGTCAAATGTGAGTAATAAAGAGAAAACGATAAAAACAAAAATTATATTTTTATGTAAATTAAGGAATTTGCATACTCTTTATACCTGTGATAAATGCTTAAACATAATTTTTTTTTTCACTAGTTGAAATCAACCTTATATTTTATAGGAAAAATAAGAACATCGTAATTATATTGCAAAATATATGTTTTGCATTGCAAATAATGCTATGTTCCCATTTGGGAACATTGGCGTTTAAACGGTTAAGAAGAGTAGCCCCCAAATCTTTTTACGTAACCAATGAATACCCAGCACAAATCAGGAAAGCACCTTATTAGAATGAAAATATATCCAAAATTTGAAGAAAATCCGTAAATTATGCGTGAATGACCCATTTACTTAAAATTAAGAGGATAACCACCCATCCCCCCCCTTTATATTTAACCATTAAACACCCAAAACTAATCATATAGGCGCGTTATCAGAATGACCCTATATCTGATATTTGAATGAAATTTGATAATTCTGCATGAAAAACCATTTATTTAAATTAAGTGCAAATAGCCTCCCATTCTCTCCCTTTATAGGATCCAATGAACTTCCAAAACTAATCAGGGAAGCGCCTTATCAGAATAAACCTATATTCAAAATTTGAAGCAAATCAAATATTTTTATCAAGAGATATCGCGTTACACGCATACGTACATACATAAGTAACGTACATACAGAGCCGGCGGGCGCATAAGCTCTCAGGTTTTGACAGCCTGTGAGCTAAAAAATGCGAAGAGCGTGTAACCAGATTGGTAAAGGGAGAGATGGGGCCAAAAAAAAGAGAAAATTATAAAACTTTCCAACGATATGTCACACGAGATGGATCGGAAGAAACAAAAAATGTAAAGCTCTAAAGCGGAAAGCTCTAATTTGGCTAAAATTTGGTATAAAAATGGTGAAATCATGAAAGGTGAAAAGTACTAGTAAAGATTTATAAAATGATATAAAACAGAAAAAAAAAAGCTTAAAAAGTGCCCTCTATTTACAGGATAGGTAAGCAAAATAGAAGATGAGAATATATTTCAGGTCTACAAGTGAAGACCTTTAAAATGATATACTACAATAAAGAGTAAAGGACAAAAGCCGAAAAATGCTTAAAAATGCCCTCTGAAGTCTAAAAATTGAACTATATTTGAAGAGATATACAGATATAGCTAGCCCAGGCTATGATATTTCTAACGATAGATAACATGACCCACCCATGCCTGTATTGAATTTTGTACCTCCCCGTCCTTCGCCCCCTATGTGTTACTAAGGTATAATGGTCAACATTATTCGATTGCCATACCTTAGGATATCTTGACATCCGTAAGTCTAGTACGCCTAATATTTGAGTTTGAAATTTTTACTTTTAGGAAAATCTGGTTTGAAAAGAAAACCTTAATCCTTTCTTATACGAAATTTTACATCAATTCTACCAATCAATTCAAGATATTTGAAGTCTGCAAGTCAAGACCTTTAAAATGATACACTACAAATTGAGATAAGGGAAAAGATAAAAAAAAGCTTTAAAATGCCCCCTGGAGTCTGAAAATTGAACTATATTATGAAGAGATATACAGATATGGATAGCCCAGACCAAGACCTTTGCAACGATAGGTCACATGACCCACCATACCTGTATTGAATATTGCCCCTCTGCCCCCCACCCCCTATGTGCTGCTAGGGTATAATGGCACTATTCGATTGACCAACCTTAGAATATCTTGACAGCCGTAAGTTTTACCCATCTAAAATCAACAGTTCGCCTAATATTTGAATTCGAAATTTTTACTTTTAAAAATATCTGGTTTGAAAAAAAAATTGGTAATCCTTTCTTATACGTAATTTTACATCAGTTCTACCAATCAATTCAAGATATTTGAGGTCTACAAGTCAAGACCTATAAAATGATACACTACAAAGTGGAGGAAGGAGAAAAAACCAAAAATGCTTAAAAATGCCCCCTGGAGTCTGAAAATTGAACTATATTATGAAGACATATACAGATATGGATAGCCCAGGCCAAGACCTTTACAAGGATATGTCACATGACCCACCCATACCTGTATTGAATATTGCCCCCCCTGCCCCCCACCCCCTATGTGCTAGTAGGGTATAATGGTCATCACTATTCGATTGACCATACCTTAGAACAGGGCTGTCCAACCTTTCACTAAGCAAGGGCGCATCTCAGCTCTTTGCAAACAATGAAGGGCGCCTCTATTAATAGAACTCAAGGCATGCTAAGAAAATTATATTATAGTATTAGTAGTGATACATATAAATAAATGCATCTCGCAACAGCCAACATAAGACTTAAATGGGTCTGAAACTCAATGTAAAAAAGAAAAAAAAAACTTCAAAATAGTTGTAAATCGGAGTAGATTTTGAATTATAAAATTTTTCTATGAAAGAGTTTCGAAAAAATATTTGAATTGCAAGAGGTCAAAAGTTTAAAACCCGCTTATTATTTATATAAAATGGTAATCAGAGACATTGCTACGGTTTTTAAAGGGAATGCAAAAAATCTTGATTTATTTTGGAGGTGCAAATTTGCGTTAAGAATAGTACAGAAACAACGACAGGCATGATACGCAATGAAGATTTTTGAAGATTTTGAATTTTTTTTGAAGATTTTATGAAGATTTAAAAAAATAAAATGATTAAAATTACTTAAATCTTACAAAATGACAATTCTTTTCCAATCTTATAAAGCAGCAGCAGCTAATAGGTCAGTGAAAAAATCAATAACCTTCAAAAGGGCGCCAAGAAAACATGCAAAGGGCGCCATGGCGCCCGCGGGCGCCGCGTTGGACAGCCCTGCCTTAGAATATCTTGACATACGTAAGTCTTACCCCTCTAAAATCAACGGTTCGCCTAATATTTGAGTTTGAAATTTTTACTTTTAAAAATATCTGGTTTGAAAAAAAAAAAAAATCGTAATCCTTTCTTATACGAAATTTTATATCAGTTCTACCAATCAATTCAAGATATTTGAGGTCTACAAGTCAAGACCTATAAAATGATACACTACAAAGTGGGGGAAGGGAAAAAAAACCCCAAAAAAGGTTAAAAATGCCCCCTGGAGTCTGTAAATTGAACTATATTATGAAGAGATGTACAGATATGGATAGCCCAGGCCAAGACCTTTGCAACGATATGTCACATGACCCACCCATACCTGTATTGAATATTGCCCCCCCTGCCCCCCACCCCCTATGTGCTGCTAGGGTATAATGGTCATCACTATTCGATTGACCGTACCTTAGAATATCCTGACATACGTAAGTCTGACCCCTCTAAAATCAACGGTTCGCCTAATATTTGAGTTTGAAATTTTTACTGCTACCATTAAACAGCAGAAAGGGAAAGATCGATTCAACCTGAAACGTAGATCGATTTCAAGCATATCAAAAAAGTAACAACACTACTTGTATCTAAAAATCGATTTCAAAATGCGATTTCAATTTTAGTAAATCAAAATCAAAATAAAATCGATTCTGACATCGACATGGACATCGATCTACTACACAATATTCTATACTGATTCGATCTACTACAAAAGATCGATCTACTACTTGCATTCAAGAATATTCGCGCGATTTTTCAACTAGGTTTTATCACCTGGTAATGTGATTGGTCAGTGATTTTGCGTCTGTTTTTGACTCAAAGGACTGGCAAGATTTTGGCGGGGAAAGGGAAACTGTGAAGATAGAGGATTTAAATACGGTAGATGAGAAAAGGTTTGGTTTATTTTATGACAGCCGATCAACGAGCGATATAGGGACAAAGGGCAGAGGATGCTCTCCGTGGAGGGAGGGGGGGGGGGCGAGGAAAGGAGAGAATCTTTTGCATTTTGATAGACTTCCGTCTATATATATATATATATATATATATATTTAACTATAAAGAAGAAGATAATTACAGAAAAAAAGACAATTCCCATTAACTTATGTAAAAACGGGGGGGGGGGGGAGAGGGTTATGTAGATTATTAAATATGTTTACACACCCATATATAATTCTAGACATTATATGTTGCTTATTTTCTTTAAAAAAATACTTTGCATTTTTTCTTCTTTCTTTGTATGATGTTATTTAAATAATAATAATAACCTAATGCTTACAAAATTCGAATATTTTGCTAAAAAAAAAACAAATTTTACTGTTTTTATAAATTGTCTGTGTTTCAGTCTGTCTATTTGTTTGTCTCTTACAAAATTTAGTGGGCGCGCTATCTCAAGAACTAATGCCTGGAACCTCTTGAAACTTTAGATTCAGCTTGACTTTCATATAAATTGGTGCTGATTACTTATGGTGAAAATCGTTCAACAGGTGGCGCTGTTATGTTGTATTTTTCATGATTACTGCAGGATAGATATCTCAAGAACTAATGCACGTATTTTTGCCAAACTTCAGAATCGGTTTGATATTAACGTAAATTGTTGATGATTAAGTTTTGATTTAAATCTAACGGCAGGTGAAGCTGCATTTTTCCTGATTTTTGCGATAATTGCATCTCAGAAACTAATTCAGAAAATTTCATCAAGCTTCACATTCATAAGATTGGTGCTTATTAGGTTTCAGTATAAATAACTCTGCAGGAAGCGTTGCTATGCTGCTTTTATCAGCAGTGTTGAATTTAGATATTTTTCACTGGGAGGGATTTTTATGTCTCCTTGAAGGGGCATTCTATACTTCAGAGAAGGGGGGGGGGACTCTTGTACATGAAGCTTCAATATTTTCGTGAGACATTTCAAAGTTCCGGGTTGATTGATGGTTGATTGGTTGACGTCCGATTATCTACGCTAGGGATATAGGACCAGGGGGGAGTGCCCTTCGTGGGGGTCTATCTAAGGGAACCTAACCCGTATTTACGCAAGGTTCGAAGAAAACCACGAAAACTCCGAACGGTTAGGCCGACAGCCGCGATTGGGTTCGAACCCAGCACCTGCCGTCTACCAGTTGAGAGGTCCGAACCTCTCGGCCACTGGTGGGGCTCAAAGTTCCGGGACGGAGATGTTCCTCTTCGGGCTAACCCCTGAATTCAACCGTTTTTCAGGATCTACAAGATTTTATTGATCATATCTCAAGAGCTCATGAACGGAATTTCATCAAACTTAATATTCTCTTAGATATTGTCATACGTTGTTCTTGATTAGGTTTTTGTGTAACTTATATAACACTGCTCTGCTATACTGCATTTTTCACGATATTAGTGATAGCTATATCTCAGAAATTATGCATGGAATTTAATCAAACTTCATATTCGGTTAAACTTTCACATAAATAGATTCTTATTAGACTTGAGTGTATATTGCACAACAGGTATCTTTGTGATGCTCTTTGAATTGCATATATTTCGGTTATAGACATCTAAGAGGGGGTGGACCGAAATTCAGCGATTTGTTTGGAAAACGCAATGCTTTTATTTTCTTTTAAAATGTTCATACTTCAACCTATACTTTTTAAATCTTCATGATGGGCATAAATAATTTAAATTTGACATTGACACTGTGTTAGTGCATTTAGAAGTTTTATCATGTATGAGATAGAAGACTTTTTGAGGTTGGCACACCCGACTGCTTTACCTTAAACTTTTGAAGCAAAATAAAAATAATATTATCTTCTGAGAAATCGATTAAAATTTTTATAGTATCGATTAAATCGAGTTGACCATAATATCGATTAAATCGATTTAAAAAATCGAAATCGCCCATCACTACTTCACACATCATATATCAAACTTACCTGAATATGCATATTTGGAAAATACACCAATTACCAAAAAAAAAAAGGCTACAGTCTATGTAAAATATACAAAAACAAATTTCCACAATATCTATTTTCAATGACGAAACCACTTGATAACTACTGAATCTCAACCATTAGTTTACAAATACACAAAACTAATGTCACAAGTGAAAACTAATGTCACAAGTGAACTTTTAAAAATTTACGAAACAAACTTGTAGTAACAAAAACTCATTTATCACCTTTCCAAATTATCGCTTGTTTCAGAATTCAACCATAGTTTCTTATGTTTATGCGGTCTTTTTTGTAAATTTCAAAAAACTTTAAAGAGGTACTTGACTGCGCAAGCAGTTTTTTAAATATATTTTCTTTTAATTGATGATGATGAAATCAAATTCAGTTTATGAGCAACATATTTTTTTTAATTAAGTGTAAAAAAATTTCAAATTAGTTTACTATCTAAATTAAAATTCGAATAATATTGAATAAACAATTAAAAAATAAGTAATAATAATCACAAAAATTATTAACAATAAATAAAACATTTTATAATGCTTTAGATAACGCATACTACATCAGCAAAAATGAAAGTTGCAACATATAAAACATCATACTGTCATTATCAAATAGTAAATTCTAGAATTTTTATTTGAAGAATAATGAAAGAAACTACCCAACCTTAGCATTAACTTATTTTGGCAAAGAAGCTGGGTACAATAAATTTATGTTTTAAAAATTACCTGAACAAGCTACGGAAAAAAAAAAGACGCCATCGTAAGAATGAAACATGAATGGCATTATGATTCATTGAAAAAATTTCTTGCATTTTTTCCTAAAAAAGAACTCCCGTGTATACTAATTATTAATATTTTTTCAATAAAATTATTGCAATGCCATTATAGCTAGTGCTTTTTTAATCCTTAGATATAATAATGGTTACCAGACATCCATTAAACAAGCTTTCAAAAAAGGATCCGGGCAAAATTTTCATAAGATATCTAAATTCATATTGATTCCAATTTTTAATCCAAAATGCATATTTAAGCTGTAGATTTGGAAAATTAAAAAATTCTCCCTATTTCTTTTTAAAATAATACTTTAATTTGTTAATTAAAAATTAATTAAACATTTCTATTTGAGTTGTTTCCGATTTTTTGATTGAATCATTGTTCATGAATGATTTTTTTCTCATAATTGATTCGTTCAGTTGGCATCTATAATAAAATGTTAATATTATGATTGTAACAGTAGCTAGGCACAGGCCTAGCCGAGCGGTTACTTCGCAAAACTTGATAATAAACTTGATAACAGTAGCTAATTTTCTAATATTAATTTACTGAATCTAGCTTCTTTATTAAAACAAAAATAATGGTAAGGTATGTTTCTTTAGTTATTCTTCTGATGAAATTTCTATAACTTGTGATTTGACTGTATAAGGACACAAAATTTTATGTGTCACTTCAACACATTTATTTTTTCTGATATTTGTTGTCATTTCAAGTATTCCATACACAAGTAAACCAAATATTAGTCAATACCTTATTATTTTAAAACTTAATGGTATTTAAAAGTTAGAATTTGCATGATATTAAAAACAGATACTTCCATTTACATAAACAAGATTTTCTTTTAAATGTAAAAACCCTATAAATAACTAATATACACTATAAGTGAAATACTCTATGAAAACTGTGCTTTGAATTTTTATCTAAAAAATCTTTTCAAATTTATAAAATTTTATTACTGTGAGCACAATGTTCTTATATTCTAAAATTCTGTTCTATATTTTAAATTGTTATTATTGTTCTATAGAGAAACTTGGGGGTAAAGTGAAATATTTAAAAATTATTGCAATTTTCAAAATGAATAAACAGAAAATTTGTTTGAAATTTTACACTACATAATTTATAATACCCTTGACTTATAAAATTAATTATTTTCAAATTTTTATTCTTGAATTTCTGTGGTGTATTAAAGATATAACAAAGTAGTAGAAAATTATCACTTTGCCCCAGGTATGGAGGAAAGTGATATTGTTAATGGGGCAAAGTGAAATATAAAAAAGACCCCTTCTATACATTATTTTTTGCAGTTGTTTGACAACTATGCTAATCTGCGTAAGAAACTAATTTGTCCATGTCTCAGTTCTTTCATTTTACACAACTTTCCCAGTATTTCTGTATAGTAGACAAGACTTGTCAGTTATAGGCCACACAAAAAAATCCTTTTTTGTCCGTATGGACGCATGAACTTAACTGTAAGAAAATGTGGTCCATCTTGTGAGGGAAACGAAATCACTTTACTAATAAACTGCTTCTTAGTATTCAGACCTTTATTTGAGTTCAGCTCAATCAAGAGAAAATTCACATTATTTATTTCACTGAATCCCACTTTTTCTGTGAAAAGCTGAACTTCACCCTTGTCTTCAGTGAAGTCATCTTTCTGAGCCTGAAATTAATCTTCTGTCTCACTGTTATCATCACAAATATCAGATTCTACTGATGATGTGAATGAATCTGAATATTCATATTTTTTACTGTGTCACATTTTCTTTCTGTTAGAAACTTAAGATGCTGCAAATAAGCTCTTAGCTATCTTTGGCTTACAAGATGAAGCAGTCATCAGTTTCTTTTGCTCTTGTAAATTCTTCAGTGCAGGACTTGAGGTTAAAACCATAGTTTTACCATGTTTTTTATTTGAACGCTTGACACTATATTTGGCAACAAGAATAGGCAATATATCTCTCGGAGAAACATGGGTTGTTTTTAAATTTCCATTGTAGGAGATGCATTTATTTTGCTTCATCCAGGCTCATTTATGTCAGATGATTGAGCATCTTTTATTGCAAATGGTTCTCCTATATCTTCCCAAGCCTTTTTTAGAAGCTTCTGAAACATCTCCATCTTCTTTTACTCTTTTAACTCTCCTGTACAGTGTAACAACTAGTATTCCAAATTATTTAGCTGCTGAATTAAGACTCATCTGGTCAGTACCTGTTACTGCCTAACAGTAGCACCCATTGATGCTTCAGACCAGAATTGCTGCTCTGTTTTTCTCATGTATGTTCTTACCATTATACACCTAAATATGTAAACAAAGTTATCTTACATTTTTAAAATTATATATATGTTTTAGAGGCAAAGTGAAATAAAATATTTCAGTTTGCCCCATCACTAAAATTCTTTTTCACTTTGCCCCGCATGTAGTAATAAATTTTTATAAAAATTTCAAACCAAAAATAGGCCAAATATTAAATAAACAAATACTTCACTAGACAGCAGAAGAATCCAATTTAAACTTACAATAATGATTATGAGAATTTTATCAGTGTAGAATTCATAAAATGTTATTTTCTTACATAATAATATTACAATGTGATCATCAAATTTGAAAAATTATCTCTAACATCATATATACTGATCTCATGAGATCATTGTTGTCTGACAGCAAGCAACTAGATGTGAAATAACATAATGCAAATATCTGCAGATAGGTAGCACTGTATGCAAATTAAATATTTAACTATTTCACTTTGCCCCTCTATTTCATTTTGCCCCAAGTTCCCCTACTTCAGTCAATAAAACTTTTAAACATTTTCATTCAATAAATTGGATGGGTTTCGACTCAGACATAAGTTATTTAAGTTGATAACTTGTTCTTAATAATTTTATTTTATAAATTTTATTATTTTTATTACATAACAAAACTTAAAACATGTAAATAACATATATATAAAATTAAAAGGTACATTCGTAAAGTAACGCAAACTATAGAAAATTGCTGATTATAGGTGGCGGATTGCCAATCCTTGACTGTAACTCAGTTTCATTATGATTTCACTTTTTAAAATAAGCAATTTTTTTGTAAAATTCTTGGAGAAGTCCTCAGGTTTGTTTTTTGTGAGAGGCAAAGGACAAGTCCCTTCTCTAACCTTTATTTGATATAAAGTGCAATACACAAAACACAGGTGACTGCAGTCTTCTTATTCCAGTAGATGGCAGCATGGAAAATTACTATCAATCATGTATTGCAAAATGATGCTAATTCATTAAATTTTGTTCTGGTTGCACTTGCGCATGGAACTTTCACATAGTATAGTTAATAATTTTGACTTTTAAAACAGACTGTATATTTTATTTACTTTATTTTTCCTTTCATTCCCAAAATGTAGTAAAGTGTGTTCAGAAATACAGTAGGCTCTCTAAAATCCGCAACCCTAAAATCTTCTACTCTAAATCTTATCTTCTACTCTATTTTATGAATGTAAACAATGAAACATTCAGGGGACAAAATTTGACTTTTTTAGCTTTATATCATTTCCATACATATTTTAATTTGTTACTTTTGTTAATATGACTGAATTCTTATTTTTTCATGATGGAAGAATAAATTGATTTCGGAAATGACATCCCCTGATATCATTGATCATCACAATCTTCTTATCAAATATATTTATGTATTCATCAAACTTTTTTGGTTATTTAAGTCTCGCTAAACCTCTAATAAAACGTTCTTATTTTGTGATTTTGATGTGAATAAATAATGAAACTTTATGAGGCAAATTTCACTGAATAATTTAGGAAAGCTATATTTCATCATTATTAGGATAATTTAATCATGCATTATTGACTATGAACTTGACCTTTGCTTTTAATATTTTAATCATTTTAAAAGTTATATATATTTTTTTATTTCAGCTCATTAATTATTTTAACATTTTATTATATTGTAAGCATTCATTATAATTTTGATTGCATTATTAATTTCATACAAATGACTGTTTAAAGAATGTAAAAAAAGCAATGACCAGAAATTATACAACCTCCGGTCCCCAGCTGTGCAGATTTGAGAGACTCTGCCATATATTAATTATAAGTAATTTGCCACTTACTGTGTTGTTAGGTTAGACATAAGAGTCACCATTTGAGACATATATTTTTACAAGGTAATTTATTGTAAAGTATGTTGCTTATTCAGTACAGTCTCTCAAATTTGCACAACTAGGAACTACACGTTTTGCAGATTTTTTAATTTTGTGGAGTTCTGATCATTGCTTTGTTTACACTTTTTAAACAGTCGTTTGAATGTACAATGAATAATGCAATCAAAACTATAATGAGTGCTTGCAATATAATAAAATGTAAAATTAAGTAATGAACTAAAATAATAAAAATTTAGATAATTTTTTTTAATGATTAAAATATTAAAAGCAAAGGTCAGGTTAATTATCAATAATGTATGATTAAATATTCATTAAAAAGATGGAATGTATTTTTCATAAAATTATTTAATGAAACTTGCCTCATGAAGGTACATTATGAATTCACATCAAAACCATAAAATAAAGAAGTTTTATTTCAGGTTTAGCCTCACTTTACCAAAAAAGATTGACTAATACATAGATATTTTTGGAATGAAGATTGTGATTAATAATAATATCAGCAATATCTTGAATTTTTTCAGAAATAAATTTATTCTTCCTTCAAGAAAAATTATGAATTCAGTAATAACAATAAAAATTAGAAATTAAAATATATATGGAATTGATATATGAACTGAAAAAGTCAAATTTTGTCCTTACATTTGAACTGAATGTTCATTGTTTACATCCATAAATTACCGTAAAATCCCGTTAATCCACCTTTCCAGATCAAACGCCCCTTCCCCACTTTATAATAAATTTGAAATTTTCAAAAAATCCCAAGAAAGCGCCCTCCCTCCCAATTCTCAAAGGCGATTGAGAGTGGAATGAATCATTTTGAAATGAATGAAACATGAATCTTTGATGAAATGCGTATTTTTTCAAAATTTTTGAATTGATTTCATGCTTGTTTTGGCTTTTTTTTACTAATTTCTCCCTTTTTCTGCGTTTTTTCGACAGAATTTACGTTTTTTTTTTAAACCCAAATTTTTTCAAGTATCAAAATTCATGATTCATTCAAAGATTCATTCATTTCATGATGATTCATTCCTGTAAATTCTGTTGAAGAAATCCTGTATAAGCGCCCCCCCTCTAACTATTGTACGATTTTTCGTTTCGTTTCGTTTGGGGGGGGGGCGGATTAACGGTGTTTTACGGTATGTGCGAATTTTAGGATTACAGATTTGAACGAGTGAACTGACTACAAATGTATACAGTAACAATTATCAATTTCAAGTATACCCTATGTTTAAAAAAGTAAAAAAAAATTTTATAAAAAATCTAAATAATCTTCCCATAAATATAAAATTAGCTTGAGTGTTTCTTTCCGTGACTAGTGTAGGCTCTTAAGAGGTTATTTCAGTCATGCAAAATAACGAGAATTTCAATTTGAATTCTATGATGGCATTATTTTCAAATTTCTCATTTTGATTTTAAAATTTTTGAATGATTGTTTTGCATAGGATAGCTGGGGACAATCTCTGATCAGGCTCGTTTTTACTTCTTTGATTTTGGTTAGTTTTCTTCTTATTAGGAGAATTCCTATTTCAGAACTGGTTCCAAAAATAAAAGTGACATTAAAAATATCTGCAAACCAATCAAAAAATGGTTGTTGCTACTCCAGCTATCCAATGTGGGAAAAAAATTAAAAATAGTCATATATGTCAGAATCAACCTATATACAAATTTTGTAACAAATCTGATAATTCTGCATGAAAAACCCATTTATTTAAATTGATGAGAAGATTATCCCCCCCCCCAATTTATACTTAACCAACAAAACTAATCAGAAAAGCACTTCATCAGAATCAACCTATATACAAAATTTGTGACAAATCTGATAATTCTGCATTGAAAATCCATTGATATAAATTTAGGGGGATACCCACCTCTCCTCTTTACATTTAATCACGAAACTCCCAAAACTAATCAAGGAAACACCTTATCGGAATGAACCTACACGGGTGATTCTCAAAATAGGGGACAATTTATGTCTTTCGGCATACAAAAAAAATTGAGAGGTTTTCTGTCATGTTTTTATATTTAGATATTTTGTCTTAATATTATCCATTATTTGCATTCAAGAATTACCCACTTTTTAGTTTCAAACACCTTAAAATAACAGAATAAATGTTCAAAATGTCATTAGCATGGATGTCCAGAGCAGCTGTCCCTTGTATATACTAACTTTTTCAAGAGTTAATATCATGTTTATAAAATAAAACAAATGTTATTATTTCTTTAAATTAATCAATGAGAGGATTTATCCAATAAATTTCTTTCTAAAAATAAAATTATAGTATATAAAAAAAGAATTAAAGTTTGTCCTCTATATTCTATTTTCAATACAAGGTCATACTATAACAGTTGGTTATTAATCAAAATTTCATTTTCACATATGACAATAGTTTGAAAATATAAAGTTTCTCCATGGCAACAAGTAGCCATTTTATCCCAGCCTGAAAATAGAAGCATGTATTGTATTTTAAGAATAGAAGTTGAATATTAGGGGCGTACATCAATTGTATGTCATTAGCATGGATAAAAATTTTCATGTTTATTTTATAATTAAAATTTTTATTTTACTTATTTGCATAGGACTTTTGTGTTTTAAAAAGCCCCAGAAAGGACTATTGCATTGTGATTATATTATGGCTTATAATCTTATTTAAATTAAAATTTGTCACTAGCATGGACAAATATCAGTGTCATTAGCATGGTTTTTCTGTCCATGCTAAAGACTGCTATGTGCATAAATGTAACCATTGCTTATATTGTATATTTTATAAAGTTTAATTTTACATATAAATTTAGATATTACATTTATTATCCCTAAAATATGCATTAAATCTGTCCGAAAATCACTAAGACAGCTTCTTACATTGTTAGTGTCAGAATGTTGCTCATGTAAACAAAGTTTGCTCTTTGGTAATGTTTTTATTCTCCTTATATGTATATATGTAAAAATGGAAACCATTTGCTGAAAAGGAAGGCTAATAAATATAGAAAAAAACATTTAAACAGGAAGAAAATAAAAATTTCTTAATATATTTATTCCATGCAATTTGTTTGTCATTAGCATGGCTCAAAAAATACTAATTATTTTTTTAAGTTAATTTTTAAATATTTAGCTCTGCTGACTACATGTAAAGTATACCTAATACTATATTAACAACACCTATTTTTTTCAGAAATTTTGCTAACAGTAATTTTTTTAAGATTTCACTTTTGAAATTGTCCCCTATTTGAGAATCACCCATACAAAAATTGGAGCAAATTAGATAATTCTGCATGTAAAACCCATTTATGTGAATTGAGCGGGAGACTTGAAAAGAGTTTTAAGGGTTTTTTATTTTATCTCAATTTTACATGTATAAAAAAAGAAAAAGGATGCATTTGAAATTTTTTTTTATTAAAATTCTTAAATGTCACAACATTTCTTCAAAACATATGGTAGCTCTTACAGGGCTTATATCTTTTATGAAAATTAAATGCAACATATGTTAAAGTAAGTAAAAAAAAATAATCACATTTTAAATTTGCAAAAGAATTTTTAAAAAGTGGAAAAGGAGAAAAGGAATAGTAGTTTAGTAACTCTTAAAAATAGATAAATAATATATATTATTTAAATTCAATGCTAAAAATACCAATTTTAAACTAAGTTTAAGTAAGTGTTAAAACTTATTATAAAAAAGACTTACCAAATATTTAATTTTTATAGCTTTAAACAAACAAAAATTTTGAATAGCTACTAGAGTTATTACAATAACAGGATTAAATTTTAATAATTAATTTCTTTTAGTCATTTCTCTTACTTAAACAGGAGTTTGGAGACCATCCTTAGACAAGGCTGCTGGCTTTTAGCCAGGCCAGTTTAAACCGGCCAGCTTTTTCTGGTTTAAACCACTTGAAAAAGGCCAGCTTTTTTAAGAAAAAGCTGGCTTTTACTAAAACTTTTTTTTTTCTTTTACAAAAAATATTCTTAAAATGAAATGTATTATTAATTAGTAACTGTTTAATTACTGTTGTCATAAAAATGAACAGTTTAATAAATTGTCAATTAAGATATGTGAATTGATACTAGAAATGTTCTTGTGATCAAAAGATGGTAAGAATGTTTATTATAAAATTTGTGCAATATTTATTTATTTATTTTTTTTATTTTTATTTTTATTTATTTTTTTTTTTTGATGTAGTTCAAATGATTTTTACCAAATATAATACCAATCATTTGACTTACATTTTAAATATCAATATTACACAGATCTTGTTCCAAACAAAACCATTTGTTGAAATTTTATTTTAAATTCCCTCTCCCATATCTATACTCCTTTAGCGTAAATGCTTTAGTTCCTGAAATCTTGCTTATCCAGTAATCTATTAGACTAAACACTAAACCTCTCCTAATATGAAGAATTTGCAGATGGGAAAGCTAGCTAATTGTCTCAAATCAATTCCTCTCCTTTTAATGTATCGAAAGATTTGTGAAGGAACAAAAACAAAATATTTAGTCAATATATATAGAAGGAAAAAGCATGTTTACAAATATTTCCATCAACCAATTTGCCACACCACTGCATTTTTATCATAGTGATCATTGCAGGAACATTTATGGCAATATAGGCCAATCGTGTTAAACAGACCGGTTAAACAGAGACCAATTAGATTGGCTGAGGTCATGGGTACGGCAGGAGATATAAAGAACTGACAGGTGTCTCTCGCCATTACCACCCAGCAGTAATTCAACCCACACTATATCAGCAGCTCTTTCCTTATAAGAAAAAACAAATGAAGAAAAAGAGATGTGCGGTAAACTCTGTATAAATCAGAATCAATCAGGACTGAGAAAATTGTTCACAGTAAATGATATTCTGCCTTAGAGAAATTTTACATTGTCAATGAATTCAAAAGGACTTAAAAAATCTTTTCGAGCTAGACAAATTTCCATCTTACACAGTCTGACTTATAGAGAATTTACTGTACTTAGAAAGATAAATAAATATAAAAGTTATGACAAAATTATTTATATTTTCTTATTTTTAAAGTGGAGTGCTGCCTTCTAATTTTCTTACATAAACAACTGACTATTTTTATTCATAATATAAGCACATTCATATATGCCAGGAGCCAATGTTCAAGTGAAGTATTTTATAAACAGTATCATTTTGCATATTATTTATTTGAATATAATTCTTACCCATAATAACATGAAAATAACTAAGCATAAGAGTGCTACTGAATCTATAGTATAGATATATGTTTATCATATTGGCTATTTAAGAGGTTTTTGTGATATATTATTAACTGGCTATAAAAGTGGACTTCTGAAACATGATTTTAAATGAATTTCATAAGATTTTAGTTTTAATTTACATAAAATAACCATTAGTAAGTTCAATTAACAAAAGTAGTTGTTGAAAATAAATAATAATATATGCAGTGGGAAAAAGCCAATAAAAGCCGACTTTTTCCTCAAAAGACTGGCTTTTTTCAATAAAAGCTGGCCGGCTTGGCCTTTTTTAGAAAAAGCTGGCTTTTTTGCAGCCTTGTCCTTAAACGTCATTCGATTAAAAAGAGCTAAGAGTCATAAATCATTGTTGTCCATTGACATCAAACTTCTGTGCTTTCCAGAATTTCAGTCTAGTGGGTCCACATTCAAAAGCGGAGAACAATTTAACCTCATAATGCTTTTAAAAGTGAAACATAATAACTCACAATCCTTATCACTGGATTCCATACTCTTGCACAGTGGACAAAAATGAAAAAAGAAAGTAAGAAATATATAATTACAATTGTAGAGTTTCATTATAAAGAAATATTTTTGTGTTTCTTAAAAAATACAAGATTCCATTAAACATTTAATATCGTAAAATCATAAAAAGAATACCTGAACTATTAAAGTTTAAGGGGAAAAAAGGTGCTTTTTGATTAGCCAGATACCAGTGGTATTTAAACATATATATAAACACTAGTGCACCGGCAACCCCCCCCCCCCCCAAAAAAAAGCTTCAAAACAATATAATGCCATTAAAACTATACCCAACTGTCACTGTATCAAAAAAACTTGCAAAATAAGAGTGGATATCATTCTTTCATCACAGAATGAGGAAAATTACTTAGAATTATTGAGTTTATAAAATGAAGCAAAAGTTATTTACAAGAAACCAGTGTTGGAAAAAAAACCCAACAAACCTGGTTTTTTGGTTTAAACTGGGTTTTTTTTTAAATATCCTTTCTTATTATATATGCATTCATATATACTGATAAAAACAGACATTATTTGTTTATAAGCAGTGTAACTTCATTTAAAATAATTTAAATTTAATAATTATAGTCAATTTATGCTGAAAATTGAAAAAATTCATTTTTTAATTTAAACAGTTTTAGTAAACAGTCTTATGTTGAAAGTTTTAACTGTTCTACAAAGTGAACCATTTATGCCCTGTAAATCTTTATAAACAATCTTTTGGTTACTAATAATAAAATTTTGGGTGTAGTTTGATAAATATTCTTTTCCACAATTATTCAAATAATAAATTACAAATACTTCTTAGGATTTTATCTTTCTGAGTGACAATTTGAAGTTAACATTTTTAGTCATTAGATTCAGCAGATAGCAGAGGGAAAAAATTATTATTAAAATGCTATAACTAGCAACCAGTCTTTGCTTTTAATTCTTTAAAATAATCTCCCAAAAGAAAAATTTCTTTTACAGCTTGTGCAAAATCTTAAAAGATCATTGTGTTTGTTACATTATTAATTGCATTAAATAATTTGTACTATTAAAAAAATTAAATATTTTATACTACATATTGAATCTATTTTATCTTTGATCAATTCACATGTTTGAAGTTTTTTCTTTAGGGCAATAGATATGTTCACGAATGTGTACTGATTTTAACCCTATGCATAAAAAAATGATGTAAACCCAATATATCTAATGCTTGTTGCTGAAATAAAGTGTTAAAAGTAGAAATTATTTATATCCAATAATCTGAAACCTGCAAATTATAAAGAAACAAAGAAAATGTCATTAGTTTTCTTCTACAAAACGATAGAAATTATTTATATCTAATAATCTGAAACTCATACATTATAAAGAAAAAAACAAAATATCATTAGATTTCTTCTAAAAAACAAACTGCTTTTTTTTAATGGAGAAAACCAATTGGTTTAATCCTATGCATAAAAAAAGACCTAAACCCACTATATATAATAATTATTACTGAAATAAAGTGTTAAAAGTAGAAATTACTTATATCCAATAATCTGAAACACATAAATTATGAAGAAAATGTCATTTGATTTCTTCTAAAAAGACCATTTTTTTTTTTTTTGAGAAAAAAAAATTGGTTTAAACCGTGGTTTAAACCATGGTTAAAATCAATTGGTTTAAACTGTGCCAACCCAAACTACAGATGAAACCAAATTACAATTAGATACCATGTTGAAGTAAGAAAAGATTTTGGTAATCTAAACACAATATTAATTAACAACAAATTGGATTAAATAATTCTTGTCCAAATTTTATAAATAATTTAATGAAGGTATAGTCATTGTGATTATTAAAATTCTTTGTTTGCAATTGTCAATGTACATCATGAACATAAAAATTAAAAAATATTTAAAAACAGACCCATAATATTGATGGAACTAGAAAACTCAGAATGTTTGTTTTCGGAAAAGAAACCATTCTTCACTCCATTTTCAGACTGTTTTGAGGTAAATAATTTGAAATAAAAAACTCAAAATTTTGAACTTATTATCAAAATATCATTAATTATATATTATAACTTCAAATTGTTAATTTGATGGTTCTTTGCATATTATAAATATTAAGTAAAGACTTAAACTTAAACTAATTAAGTAAAGACTTTTACTAAGTTAAACATATTTTTAAATAAATATTAAATGTTTAGACAGCACAAGTAAGTCCTAACATAACTTCATTCAGAAAAAATATAGGAAAATATTCAAGTAATATTTAATATTGCAAGTAAAAGCCTTTAATAAAATGCAGTTGTTTTATTTACAATAAGTTGTGCATATAAAAGTAATTTAGTGAAAAAAAAAAGTTTTAGAAATCTTTCTACTTTTTAAGGTAGGATGAGCATTAAAAACAAAAACCAAAGGATAGCTCTTAAAATAATTAAAGTAATTAAAAAAAATTAAACTTTAGTTATCACATAAAGAAATACAGTAGACTCCCTCAAATCTGCAAAGCTTGGGACCAGATATTGTGCGGATTTTAGAATTTTGCAGGTTTCTGGTCGATCCTTTGTTTACATTTTTAAAAAGTAATTTGAATGTACTTAATAATGCAAATCGAAACTATAATGTATAACTATAATAATGAATATAAATATTATATAATATAAATAAACTATAATAATGAATGATTGCAATAAAATATTAAAATAGATGATAAACTAAAATAATAAAAAATTGCATAATTTTTAAAATGATTAAAATATTAAAAGCAAAGGTCAAGTTAGCAATCAGTAATGTATGATTACATATTCATTATAAAGATCAAATCTATTTTTCATTAAATTATTCAATGAAACTTGCCTCATAAAGGTACATTACCGATTCACATCAGAATCATAAAAATTAAGGCAGTTTTATTCCAGGTTAAGCCAAACTTAATGACCAACAAAGCTTGATTAATACATAAATATGTTTGATAAAAAGATTGTGATAACCAATATCAGCAATACCTTGAATTTTTTCAAAAAAAAAATTATTTTTCTTTTTTGAAAAAAACATGACTTCAATAATACTAACAAAAATTACAAATTAAAATATATATGGAATTTATATAAAACTAAAAAAGTCAAATTTTGTCGCTATATCTACATTGAATGTTTCATTATTTACATCCTCAAATTATGTGTAGATTTTAGAGAGTTGCAGATTTGAAGGAGTCTACTGTAGTTATTTACTTAAAAATAATCATATAAGAGTGTATATTGGTAAAATATTATTTGGATATTACATATATAGTAGACCCTCTCAAATACGCACAGCTTGGGACCATAGGTTTTGCAGATTTTAGAAGTATGCAGATTTCTGGTCATTGCTTTGTTTACATTTTTTAAATAGTAAATAAAATGTAATTAATAATGCAATTAAAACTATAATGAATGCTTACAATGTAATAAAATATTAAAATAAGTAATAAACTAAAATAATAAAAATTTAGATATTTTTTAATATAATAAAAATATTAAAAGCAAACGTCAAATTGATAATGAATAATGTATAATGTATAATGAAATATTCATCATAATGATTAAATGTATTTTTCCTTAATTATTCAATAAAACTTGTTTCATAAAAGTTCTTTACTAATTCACATAAAAATTATAAAATAAGGAAGTTTTATTTCAAGTTTAGCCAGTCTTAATATCTAAAAAAGCTTGATTAATACATAAATATATTTGGTAAGAAGATGGATTATGAGTGATATTAGCAATACCTTGATTTATTTCAGAAAAAAAATATTCTTCCTTCAAGAAAAAGCATAAATTGAGTAATATTTTAAAAAATTAAAAAAAATTACAAATTAAAATACATATGGAATTGATATAAATCTAAAAAAGTCAAACTTTGTCCCTATATCTGAACTGAATGTTTCATTGTTTACATCTGTAAATTATGTGCGGATTTTAGGGAGTCTACTGTGATGCAAAAAATTCTAAAAGCTGCATTTTTTTTTCATTTCAAATTTACTAAGTTCTACATCATGTGAGCATTTCTATTCACTAGCGCAAAATCAAATTTTCAACCCTCTCTTTGATATTAATATTTCTATATTATAAATAAATACTTTAGATACCCTGCTATTGTAACCTATATAAAATTTAAATTCATTTGCAAAATATCACATGAAAGTTTGATACTGTAGAGCGCAACGCTTATTAAACATTGAAAAAAAATGAAGCCACTCTAATTTATTAGAGTACATTTGAATAATAATTTAAAATAAAATAAAATATAAATAAATAAACACAAGCATGCAAAATATTACACAGATATATAAACATACTTAAAGCACGGGTTTTTAAGCTATATGTAACTACAAAAGCCATTTAGAAATATTAAGTTCAGTTTAACAAAACAAAATTTTCAAAACATATCAGAAAGTAGGATAATGTTAAATAAATACTATCAAATATTACCAAGTCATTTAAAAACTTTTAATGGCTCATCAGTACTTGGATAGAATTAAATATGTAAATTTACTACATAAAATCTGAATTACATAAGAAATATAGGATGTAAAAAAAAACAGAATCTGAAATAGAATATATTTTTAATTATATTACAAAATAAAACCAACTTTACCTTCATTTTGGGAGATAATAGTAAATATTATAAACCAATCTACGGAAAAACATTCACATTTTTATTCTAAAATAGGTATTAATTTAAAAAATATTCACAAATAATGTAATTTACTTTGTAAAACACAATAAATATTTAACATACAATATCTGTTTACATCCACCATTGCTTAATCCGCATTCTGAATTCTATTCCACCTTTTTCTGAGCAGCCGGGAAAATGTAGCAGACATTCAGCATATTCGAAATGGCTGAATTCCGAATTTTGAGGAGAGAATTGCTCAACTTCGGAATAACAGCCGGACAGTGTCGCAGCTAAGGGGGCGCTATGGACGGCTCAGACCCTCCTAGAAAAAATTCCAAGGTCACTAAATGTATTTCTGTTCCGAAAATTCAAATGAAATTCTGTTCAAAAATTTAATTTAGTTTTGACACCCTTTCACAGTTTTGCTAAAATATTAAATTGTATCCAAAATAAGTGTTTCACCCTGTTTGTACATATGAAGCTAACATGATGTTTAGTATTGCACCAGTTATACATTCAAAATCTGCATTCTTCATATTCTTTTCTTAGCATAAAATGAAGTTATTATAACAGTTTAATTATAAACATTTTACTTACAGCGTGAATATGCATTAATTTATCTTTCTGCGTCAGAGAGAGAAAAAAAATTATGAGCCCCCCCCCCCCCTACTGTTCAGTTCTACCTACGGCCCTGAGCTGGGATCATCGAATTTTGTCCGGTATTCCAATTCCGCATAAGGGGGAGAATACGGATGAAAGACTCTACGAGAACCACATAATAACTCCCTGACAGTTTGATTTCGCAAGTAAAAATATTCCTGACATAAATTTTATATATTGTACAAATAAGGAGTACAATAAAAATGATACATAACATTGGTCAAAATAGATAGAATCTGCCGTTAATGTGTATATACCTAATATTGGGGAAATGCATCATTTTTCTTAATTTTACTTGCGAGTGAATTTTTAGATAACCTTTAGATAGCAGAATATAAAAATATGGAAAAGGTTTTTTTTTTACCAGATATTGCAACTTTCCAAATGACTTTCATATAAGTTCTATTCTATATTAAATTTTCCTCCTTTGTATATGTTTCTTAATTCTATGGAAAAAATATTATGAAAATACACTGAGGGAACAGGAATCGATTATTTTTGCAGTTGCATAAATTTTATCCAAACAATTTTCGGCTGTATGTTGCATTTTGCTGGCTGGCAAGGTTTTCTAGCAATTTTTAATGATATTAAATGCATGCATGCAAAATATTGGAAACATTTGTGAATTTAGCTAGATTTATATTAACAGTTCAGTAGTTGTTACTTCAAAAGCAGTTCTGAAAGTTCCATTCTCAAATCTACAAATTTTAAGAGTTTTTGCGTATCACATCACAAAATTGATTGGATCGAAAATTATATTGGTTTCAAAAGTAGAATCTCAACCCTCCTCTAGAGATATCTGACAATGTCAAGTGCCAGCCCCTCCCACTCCTAAAGTGAAAACATTGTATTTGTACAGCTCCCTATCTCATGAACTCTGGATAAAAAAGTAGGTGGTATACAACATACAGACAGACAGAGAAACAAAAAAAAACTATAAACACACAGACATACATAGAAAGAAACAGACAAACTGACGAACAATCAGACAGAGCGATAAACAGACATACAAACAGACAGTCTGGCAGACAGACAAATGCGTTATGTATGTGCAGTTTCCTATCTCATAAGCTCCGGAGAAAGATGTAGGTTGCGAACACGATTAACATTTCGACTTACAGACACGCGTATGTATCTACACTCGAGTCAACTCATAAGTCTAAGAATACACAATGGGATAATTTAATGACTGAATTTTCTGCTGGTTAAGGAAATGAAAATTTTAAAATGGGCTACTTAATTCAGAGTTATTATTGAGTACAGTTTGTTTAAAAATGTCTTTGTTATATTTTTCTTTCTGTTTTCAGATTCAAAGGTAGATAAAACTTTTTCGCTAAAGTTCAATAATTCATTTCCTTGAATGAAAATGGCGACAATTTGAGAAATACTGATTCTTTGAAGAAGTTTCTGTTATCATCCAAAAGAAAAAAAATTCACATGCAAAAATGTCATCGATTGCAGAAGAAAATTCTTGCTCTAGTCAACAGCACTTAGTTCCTCAAAATGGGGATAAAGAAAAACATTATTCCACTGATACCAGAGAAACAGTTTTTATTTGTGAAGTATGTTCCAAAAGATTTGCTAAGAAAAGTTCTCTAAGAAGACATCTAAAAGACATTCACACAGGAAAAATGTCATTTCTTTGTGAAGTATGTTCTAAAGAATTTTCTAAAAATGACAATCTCTTAAAACACCTCTTGACACATACAGGAGAAAAACCTTTTGCTTGTGAAGTATGTTCCAAGAGATTTTCTCTGAGTAGTAATCTAAGAAGGCATCTCTTGACACATACAGCAGAAAAACCTTCTGCTTGTGAAGTATGTTCCAAAAGATTTTCTACGAGTAGTAGTTTAAGAAGGCATCTCTTGACGCATACAGGAGAAAAACCTTTTGTTTGTGAAATATGTTCCAAAGGATTTTCTGATAATAGTAGTCTAAGAAGACATCTCTTGACTCATACAGGGGAAAAACCTTTTGTTTGTGAACTATGTTCCAAATTCTTTTCTGATAATAATCATCTAAGAAGACATCGCTTGACTCATACTGGGGAAAAACCTTTTGTTTGTGAAATATGTTCCAAAGGATTTTTTGATAATGATCATCTAAGAAGACATCTCTTAACTCATACAGGAGAAAAACCATTTGTTTGTGAAATATGTTCCAAAAGATTTTCTGAGAATAGTAATCTAAGAAGACATCTCTTGACACATACACATGAAAAACCTTTTGTTTGTGAAATATGTTCTAAAGGATTTTCTGATAATAGAAATCTAAAACGACATCTCTTGACTCATACAGGAGAGAAAACTTTTGTTTGTGAATTATGATCCAAGGGATTTTTCTCAGAGTAGCGATCTAAGAAGACATCTCTCAACTCACACAGCAGGAAAACCTTTTGTTTGTGAAATATATTCTAATGGAATTTCTCACAATTGTAATCTAAGAAAACATGTCTTGATACATACAGGGAGAAATCATTTTGTTTGTGAAATATGTTTTAAAGATTTTTCTCTCCATAGTAATCTAAGAACCCATCTCTTGACTCATACAGGATAAAAACCTTTTGCTTGTGAAGTATGTCCCAAGAAATTTTCTCAGAGCAATAGTCTAAGGAGGCATTTCTTGACGCATACAGGAGAAAAACCTTTTGCTTGTGTAATATGTTTTAAAGGATTTTCTATTAAAAGTAGTTTAAGAACCCATCTCTTGATGCATACAGGGGAAAAAACCTATTAATTGTGAAATATATTGTAAAGGTTTTTCTCAGCATAGTAATCTATGGACCCATCTCTTGACGCATACAGAGAAAAATTTTTTGTTTGCGAAACATGTTCCAAGAGATTTTCTCTTAATGTTAATCTAAGAAGGCATCTCTTGATTAATACTGGTGAAAAATATTTGGTCTGTGAAATATGTTCCAAAGGATTTTCTGATAGTGGTCATTTAAGAAGCATCTCTTGATACATACAGGATAAAATCTTTTTGTTTCTGAAATTTGTTTCAAAGAATTTTCTTGACATTGTCAACTAGAAAGACTTCTAGTGTTTGATGCAGGAGAGAATATTTTGTTTGTGCAATATGTTTTCCAAAGGAGTATCTGATAACCATTATTTAAAAAAATATTTGTCTCGTATTAAACAGATACCTCTTGAAAATCTCTTTTAGTTTTTAATGTTAAAATTGAGTATGAACCGTGGATGCGTTGTTGCATTTACTGTTATCTTATATCTTCTCTTTTAGCATTTAGTAATAAAATAAAAAATGTAAAAATTTTCCATAAATGTCCCAGTTGTCATTTTGATAAAAAGCAAATAACTTCTAACCTGTTCATTTGTTTTCAGTAACAACTCAGAAACTTTTTGATAGTTTTTTTATTATTATTTTACTGTCAAGTAACTTTACTCTAAAATTAAAACTTAATCTGACCTGAGACTGGTAAATTGTACCAATGTGTATTACGCGATAGCAAAGGCTTCATTGAAGTAACACTTTTATAAATAGGAAAGAGGTGTGCTAAAAGTACCTCTTGTGCAATAAAAGAAATCTTATTTGTTGCATTTTCTTCTAAAAAACTATTCAAAGGATTTTGTTGAAACATGTCTCATTATCATGTATTATTTAAACCCAATATAAGCTGAGTATTTTTTTAAAATTATATACAAATAATTAATTGAATATTTATTTGTCATGTTCACACAATTTATAAATGATAGTTTCATGAGCTAATCAGACATTCACCTTTTTTTCTAAGGTCTTGTTTCTTTTTCTTCTTGTTTCTGTTCTACATCATCAAATGCAATATATATATATATATATATATATATATATATATATATATATATATGACATGTCAATATTGCCTCCTATCATCTCTATAATAATAGTCTCTTAGTCATGTGATTGTCAACAATAATTCTGGGCTGACCTCTTTGGTTTTTTTTTCTATATCAGTTGGACTATTTTGAATTATTGCCAAGCACAGTGTATACCAAATGTACCAGTGTGTACCAAATACCATTCCATTGCTATAAATTCATTACATTATAATAGTCCAAACCATGTGACTGTCATATACATCATCGATTTTCATAGCAAAGCTTCCATTTGATTAAAAAATCGAAATTATTTTTTTGAATAAACATACAAAAAAGTTCCTAAGATCGTAAAGAAATCTTGGTTCTTTTATGTTAGACATGCATATGTCTTGCTAATAGCATTTTTAACCTTACTAGATAATATTTTTTTATTTTTCGCAGAGCAAATTAAAACAATCTTTTGATGTAAAATTAAGTGCCATGGTTTACAGTATTATTTATTTTGTTTCTCGTTTCTTTCAAAAAATAAGCAAAAGCAAGGGTTTTTAAATAATACAGTTTTAAATGTATGTCTTATATTTTTAAAAATCAGTGAAAGGATAACATTAAAAAAATTAATGTAATATGAAAAATATGACAGGAATAGTGCTTGGTGATTTATCCCCTGCGCCTGTCTACCATAAAAATACCAAGTTATCCCATCGACCAATTTCGCCAAATTATATAAATCGCCAAACTGCTCACCAGATCACACAAATTAGCATATTTTGTATCTGAAGAACTGTTAAAAAATTATATTAACAAAATATTAATAAAAATACAAATAGAAAGTTGACTTAAAATATCACTTGATGATGCAACAAGTATGAAATTTGTGTGACATTTATGATAAGTCATTATTGACCAAAATCTTATAGTTTGGCGATAGTTTTTGGACGACGAGTTAATCAGGTAGTACCAAATACTCAGTTCTTAATTTTTCTGTCAGAATCATCTGATTTAACAAAGGATGAAGCAAATAAATATAAATTAAATTATGAATAAAAGTAGCATGATACAATGCTTAGCATGCATTTCAAGGAGACCAAATGGATCGCCAAGGGAGGATAGTCATATATCATAATGTGGCCAAACCTTGTATGTTTGAAATTTTATCTGCAAAACGTCTGTGATAATCTCTGACTCAATTTTGTCTCCTACCATTTTGAGATACGAGAAGATCATTGGGCTAGGTCACATAGTTGGGAGAAATTGATGAGTGGGTCATTGTATTTTAATGGAAATGGAGATTGAAGCAGTTATTAAAAAAGATAAAGTGTTGATAGAAATCAAAATTAGAAAGCAGGCAACATTTTGGCAGAAAAATTGTTTTTCAAGATTCCCAATGCCAAAATTCTTGTCATCAGATGAAACAACATCCTCAAATTTGGCACCCATACATAATTGTTAATCTGCCAAAAATTTATTGTTTTGTTGAGTTAAAGCTAACTTAGACTGAGCTAAGTTCAGTCTTTCTTGAAGTTACATTATTATACGAGGAAATGCCTGTGTGTGTATACAAATTTTCCCAAAGAAATAAATCTAATGATTTTGGTTAAATTTTTTAATTACATTAAAAAGAAGTACCTTATAATTGTATTAATTTTAAAATTAAATTTAATGGTGCTGCCATCTATGATTTTATTAAAATATGAAGAATTTATTAATTATAAATTAACATTTTTTATTTATTAATTAACCCTTTATAGTTTTACATAACACTAAAGAAAATTCAATATATATATATATATATATATATATATACTAATGAAAGCAGATGACACTTTCCATACAAAATATTTTGCTGAATCCTATTTTGGAAAGCGCAGGTAAACAGTCGAAACCTCAATACTTTTCTCGATCCTTTTATTGGATGTCGCTTTTTACTTTTTAAAAAATATTATTCAAAAAATATGCAGCAACAAAAGACTTCTCACATTACAGGTGGCATTAATGCATTCATTGACACTTTTCTTATAAGAATAGTGAGATTTTAACATTAGTATTTTTTTTAATGAATATTATTATTCTTGTATGTATTTTGCAAAATATAGCTCTCACTTGCGATTTATTAAATCGGTTTTAATTTAAAAAATATCTAAAAATTAAATTATTGTCATGTATATTGTTCTGAATATCTTGGATATTATCGTAAATAATAGTTCAGGTGAATTAATTTTGTCTTATTCAAAATTCCGGGTTATAAAGGGTTTACTAAGGAGAAAAGTGTTTTGAAAAAATATTAAAGGAAATCCTGTGTGCGATTATCAGTCACTCTTACCCAGTTGTTTAACTTTGTTGTAACATTAAACAAATAACCCTACAAATCTCCTGCCCTCTAAAATTTCCACTACCATGATTATGTACGGTACTGAGTTTAAAGTGTTTGCAATTGTGATATTTTTCAGTTAGTCAGGCGCTAGTGTGATTCAGGGTGAATCTAAACTCTTGGGAAAAGCTGTAAGGGATGAATGTACACACCAAGACAAACACTACTAAATAGAAAACTAAGGGTTCCAAATCTCTTCTGAAGGGGATAGGTGCCCTCAAAGTTATAGATTCCAAATTTTCAAATTATTATTTAAAAAAACGGAAAATTTTGGTCGATTTGTTTGTGGTTTTCTCTCTTGTTTTTTATACCAGTATTTTCTTGAAAATAAATTTTAAAGATAAAGTCCAAAAAGTGCCTATAGAGGGCCTTTTAGAAATTAGAGCAACGTTCAACTATTTTTAGCGTTGTATTTTGTACCTCATTAAATGCTTTTAAAAGCTTAGATTTAAACTTAAGTTTTGAGCCTAAAATCTAAATCGTTGTGAGTGGTTAAGTAGTGCATACTGAACTGTGTTCAGGAGTTGAAATTTGAAACAACTTCCCTCCCTTCCTGAATACAGTTGAATTTGCGCTACCTAACCACTCCCAACGATTCAGATTTCGAGCTCAAAATTTAAATCTAGCTTTTGAAAGCATTTAATGAGGTTAAAAAAAGTAACAGTAAAAAATAGTTGTACGTTACTCCAAAGTCTAAAGCGCCCGGTAATTCTCATTTTTTGGACTTTGAAAATGGTTAATGAATTTTGGAATTTTAAAATTTATTTTCAAGAAAATACTAACATAAAGGATAGCTTTAGATAAAGCTGCAAACGAATAACAAATTTTTCCGTTTTTTATAATCATTTGAAATTTTGGACCCTAAACTTTAATGGTGCTTATCTCTTTCGAAAGACGTTTGGGACCCTTAATTTCCTATTTAATTTTGTTTGTCTTGATACATACTATCACACCTTAAAGTTTGTCCAAGAGTTTTTAGATTCATCCTGTATATATGTTACCATTAAATATGGAAATCTAGAGAATGTCGACTTTTACCGATGAATGTCAACATTTACACAGTCGCTTGGTGTATGTTTGAAATAGCTGCTAAATGTTTTATTGCTGACTTACACCGGCAAATTTTGACAGTTACCATGCGCTCATACTGAATGTTGAATGTGTTGGGAATGTTGAATGTTGAATGTGTTGGCTTCTCTGTATTTCATTCGCAATCGTTCATTTTTATTATTTTCTAACAAAGTCGAAAAATGCATTCGCTTTATCTGTCCGTCTGTCCACATTCTAAGTACTGTAAATAAATTGAGATTTTCATGTAATGTATAAACCTTATTTAGAGTCACCAAGGCATGTCAGGTATTGTATAGAAAATAGGTGGGATTAACAACTCCTATACAGGAGCAACCCAAAATAATTCTATTACATTATGGTCTAGCGGGTAAATTCCTTGAAGAGTTTTCTAATGACATAATACTACTTCAAATGCATTGATACTGAAGTAAATCATTGAATATTATTACAAGATGATTACGATAGAATAAGGCATTCATAGCATGAACCGAAATGTCGCGTACCCGTCCGAACCGGCGTTGTCGAGGACCATAATAATAGCCTTAAATATATCTAAAATAACATCGTTCATGAATTTGAAATATTTTATATTTTTAAACGAAAATCTAGTAAAAAGTCATAGCGACGAGCGTGATTCTATTTTCTATTTATTGAATACCAGCAAAAATAATTAAAGTAAAAAGACATAAATACAGTTATATTAAAATTTTGAAACCCTTAATTTTCATAATAAAATGTTGATATTTATAGTAGAAAAAAGGTTGCAAATCGACAGTAAAAGCTATATGCGTATTAAGGCTCCTGTTCCTGCAAGTAAAGATACTCGCGAACTAATGCTAAACCATTTTTGAAATTATTTTCTAACATTTCGTTTGTATTTCGACATTTTAAATTTAATTCATTTATTTGAGTTGGATAGGTAAAGTCTATCTCTACATCGCTTCGTTTTTACTTTTTTGAATTTGGTTGCATATATATATATTTTTTAATTACATAACTTTCGAAACCGGATCCGAAAACGAAAGTGTCATACTAAAAAAACATCTGCAACCCAAAATTAAACAAAGTAAAAAATAAAAAAATATAAATAAAAATAAAAAAATATATAAAAAAATAATAAAATAATAATAAAAAAATAATAAAAAAAGATATAGAGATGGATCTCAGCTATCCAACGCAATTAAATAAAATAAATAAGTATGACGAAATACAAACAAGATATTAGAAAATAACTTCCCCATAGATTTAGCTTTAGCTTGTGAGTATCTTCGCCTGCAGAAACAAGAGCCTGAAATAAATAATTAAAAAAAGAAAGAAATTCCTTAAATGACTTCCTGAAATGAAATATTTAACAGGTTATGCATTAATATTGTTTAAAACCGAAGTTTTTTAAAAGCTGAATGTACGTTTGTTAAGCAATGTGATTTGTTTTTTCATATTTATATTATAAATTTCAAATAAAAAAATGACCTACTTTAAAACGACACATTCTTTTTGAAATATATATAAATATTGCAGAGGATCCCGATACGAGGTTCGTTTGGAAAAATTTTCATTTCAAAGTATAAATTCTTATAATATAGGGTTACATAAATCTAGAAATTTGCGATGTTTTAATCTACAAATTTGTTATGTATTACAGCGATGTAGCGCGGACCCCTTTAACGTCGCACAGTGGAGTATTTTTCCAATTTAGCCGGCCAAAAGTCAATTTTTCGAAACGCTGTTAAGGCGATAAATATGTAGCTAATTTTAAAGAGAAATAGATCAAGATTCATCGTACATTTATAAATTTTCCGTTGTACGAGAAATTGAGTACCAGAGAAGATAAAACTTGATTGTAGCACTAAGTTTTTCAATGTACTTGAAAGTACCGTTTAGTGCCTGTTTATTTCATTGCGACTTTTACTTCGGAAACTTTTGCTTATACCGTATAGTTCTGCATTGTGAAAGCCCATGTATATGCGTTTATAATACACATGCATGCATTCATATCTGTTTATTTAACAGACATGAAATATGCCGTATATTTTTATAAGTTTCGTTATTAATTTCAATATTTTTTAAAACATTTGTTATGTATCCCGGAGGATCCCGATGCTCTTTTTTTTACTTTAAAAGAAAGTTCAATATATGTACTTAATAATTTTGAAAGGTGTAGCTGCTAATAAGTGCTAATTTAGAAGAACTGGTCTCAAGAACATATCTGTATGTTTCTGTAAATGACATTTTTTCCATTTCCCTTTCAATTTGACAATACGATACGACACGATAGATAATTTGCAATTATCGTCAGAATTTATCGTCTGCGGTCATGATAAAGTTTCAATTTGCATATCTGAACAGTATTATTTTAAAAATACCGTTTGCTAAATAATTTAATTTTTAATATTATACAAAATGATCATTTGGCAAAATCAAACGTCTTCTTCGGCTATGATTCTATCGACCCATGAGAGTTAAGTTTCTGTAAGAGTCTGTAAGGAAGAAATCTCATATTACATTGAAAAATCTGTTTGGCATTAATTGCTGATAGATTAATTGTCCATGATATAAAGTAAACTATGTTATTAACCATCATTGACAGTAAAATTCACAATGCCACATCTGTAACAAAATGAACAATACATAGATTCATTTATGGAGCTATTTCAAAAGACTTACAGTTTGAACATAACTATAACAAGATTTGAGAGAGGTCACTGGTGTATGGATTATCCACACTCGATGTAAGAATCAGAATATCCGAGAACATGTTTCAACATCGGATAAATTATCCCTTAAAAATCAGCGTATTCAGTCAGAGGAAGAAAGGGATCTGGTGGATCAACACAAGAGAATAATTCAGCATGATTTTAAATTAAAAATGAGGCTACTTGTTGAGATACTCAAACCGGGATATGGGAACACCAATACTAAGAACACCAGCCTAATGATCATTACTGATCTGCTTTGTGCTGTAGAAATCTTATTTTACTCTTTCATTTTAAGGACATCTTAGAGGCATTGTCACAAAAATATATCAAAAAATTTTCCGAGTATGATACACATGGTCAAATTATATGTGAATTTGTAATTATATGTTTGATTTCTTTAAATTATTTTTCATTAACTCGATAAAACTGTAAAAATTAAATTTTATTTTTTAATTTAAAAAAAAGTATGCAAAAATATTTGAAAAGAAAATTTATAAATTTTATACATATTTTGATGTTGGTTTAGTATTGGTATTTGATATTGTTTTTAGAACATCAAAAGACTCATGATAACAAATATGTAAAAATACTGTATATATTTGAATTTCTGAAAGAAAATGCAATATAGCATTAAAAGTTTTTGTTTTACAGTTACTCAATATAAAACGATACATTTCAACTAAGCGATCGAATGTAATCGCAAGAAGAGTATTTATTATTATTTTATTGCAGTTCAAATACACTTTACATGTTACAATGTTTTTCATGTACCCTGTATGTATTTTTAAAAAAATCTATTTTTTGACGAAAACTACTAAAAAGTGGTAATATTATGATAAACCAATCAATAATAAACTTTACTCCATTTTTTCAATAGGAAATAATTTTGGCCGGCTAAATCCACCAAATACCCCACTGTGCGTCGGACGGGTGTGCTAATAGATAAATAAAAAGTTCATTTGCATAATTCACAAAGGGGGTGGGAGTGAAGTATAGCTTTTTTATCTAAATTTCTATGATGTTGCCATGAATGGCAGATAAATTATTCCATGAGAGTTTTATATATTTGCGACATAAATTGTTCTCAGAATCCTTGATAACAAATCAAAGTAAATTTGAATAAAACATTTTCCTTTTCATAATCACAAAATTTCTGCAATTAATTTAGCCAAAAATTCTTTTATAAATTATTAATGAACGACACTAGTTGCATAGAAGTTAAATAAACCTAAAATGTTTGTTATAATATTACTGATAATAGTACCATATTATTAATTACAAAATATAATAAACACACATCAAGTAAAAGTACTTTTAATTCTTTTATACTAAAATATGTAAATTAATAACAAGAAAGGCTTTTGTCCGTATGTCTTCTGAGTGTTTGTTTGGTAATTAGTTGGTGGTGATTAGGGAAATCCATCGCACGTGGAAGTCTACAAAGATGGATAAGGATACGCAAAGCCAGATCCGAATACACTTGTGGTTGAGATTTTTCCTTTTGTGTTAGTTAGATTAATGAGTCATTCTTTGAACAAATTCCCAGAAAAAGATGTCCTTTCCACTAGCCTCTTGCTATGTACGAGATTTTATTAGAGCAATAAATCCATTCAAGCTATGAATGTATTTATCCATCCAATCCAAGTAACAAAACAGAAAATATTTACACGTAATTCTGAAAGTGGAGGATTTTAAAACTGAAAGATTCTTTATTATGCATAGAAATATTAAGCTAATCGTGATAGTAACACTCAGAGAATCCGTTACTCACTGCTGGTTAGGAATGCTACGGACATCACTTGCACGCATCAGCTAAACAAACCGGGGTTTTTCACTTAAAATGGAATCTGACCCACTCCATGCCTGACCGGGTTCAAACTCAGCAAGTTCTTGTTCAGCAACCAAGTTTACCCATCACAAGCCAAGCAAGTAGCTTGAATCTGCGAACAATATGGTCAGTGTTCTCACTGACATTTGACCAATGTTAGTAATTTGGCTAATTAAAAATAAAAAAAATTCGCCTAGTGTAAAAAGTATTATTAGCAAAATACATTCGCCGTGTACCACAAAAAATTATCTTTAATCCTTTAATATACCCCCTTTTTCCAATATGTTCTAAAATAACCTACGTTTTTATAACTGCAACGATTGTCATTAATCTAATTTCAACTATTTACTACAAATAAATTAAAAATATGTATATATAAAAATATGTATACATGCATATGTATGAAATATAAAAAGTAAAAATTGAGCATTAGAAATTTGGCGAATCTAATCGCTTGTTTACTCGCCAAATGAAGAATTTAGTCGCAATTTGATGCAATGGCGAGCGACAGCGAGAACCCTGAATATAATATATCTGGTTATCTCAGGAAATCAAAAGTGTTTTTATTTTTCATTATGAAAAGAAGTTTTAAATATATTGCTCAAAATTTTTGACTCTGAATTAAACTAATAAAAGGAAAAAGAAAAGAAAAAAATGCACGAGAATAACTTTGTTCTCTAACTGTACCTTTTTCAAACAATGGGAGTGATCTTTACCACTTATAATGATGGAAGGGGGGGATCAAGCCTCTGATCCACATTATGTTGTTTGGACATATAAGACACCTGCCCTCTCACAATAAAAATATGCCTTCCATTAAATTAATTCCGTTTTTGTGCAGGCAATTTATACCTCAGCATTAATAGGATTTTTGATAGAAAGGGTAAAATAGAATTGTGTGTGTGTGGGGGGGGGGAGTGAGTCATCATGTTTAAAAGCCCACGTTGTACTTTCTTTGATCATAAATCTAGATCAGAAGAAACCCGTTGTCAAGTGAGGTAAAAGAAAATTAGAAAGCAACTTTAATATCACACTTCAATTTTTATGCTAACAATACATTGCTTAGCAAACATAAACAACAAGATTTTTTTTCACTAGGCACAGTAGGTATAGGAACAGGAACAAATGATTTTGAGAGAAAGCGACAGATTTTGAATATCATAATTTAAATTTTGTGAACAGTGAATCTCATGGGTAATAAAGTCACAAGTGAGTTGGATATTTTAATAGATAATAAAAATATACTGTAGTGTTTGTATTTACAGTTTTTCTTTTTTCCTTTTGCCTTATAATGCAATTTGAGCTCGCTCGACAGGAGTACAAGTAGAAAATGGAAGTCCCGAACAAAGGTCAGATGGACCCTCTGCATGGCCTATATGCATGTACCATATACAACTCATGGGCCCATTTGAAGCTCCTAGCCCGATACAACACTACTCCTCCCCCCCCCATCACATTCTGACCATGATGTCTTTGTCACTCACATTATAATATTTTAGCCAATATAATATTTGTTTTCATACATTAATTGACAATGTCATAAGGGAGTACACTTATTGTTTAAGTTATGTTGAATAAAGAGGTCTCCAAGAATGACTATACGTAATCCTTTCATTATCTTAACCAACAGAGTTTAATTTGGTAATGGAAATATAACAGTTTTGTGTACATTAAAAATCTTTAGTTTTACTTATTTCTAAAGGTAATTTTCTTTATATGGACTCATAATTTTCGAAAAATCAAAAGTTACAATTTTTTTATTTGTGTTTTCTTTTTTCTCATGCTTATTTTTGTACTTTGTAGCAAACGTAGTTAATACAAAAATAAGGATTTTTTTTTTTTTAAAAAAAGGAAAAGAAACCTACGTTTGTACAGAATAAGCACCAATAGAATAAGTATCGTGTAAAACAATCCCGGCGATTACGGAAAGTTTGCTGCCAGATAACACACACAGGGGAAAGGGAAACAATATATCATGCAATAATTTGGAAAAATTGGTCGACAGCATAATTAAATATGTAGTACCGTAATTTTCTTTTTAATTATAATTTTTGAAAAATTAAAAATTATCAGTTCTTTATTCCTGTTTGTTTAATCTTTTATGCTATACTTTGTAACAAACATAATTTATATAAAAGTAAAAATTAAAAAAGGGGGAGGGAAGAAACCAAAGTTTGCACAGAACAAACATAAATATAATAAGCTTAACTTATAGGGGGTAGAGTACCCTAGTTTTGTAAAAGAATCCCGACAATTAAGGTAAGCTTGCGACTTGATAAAACGTAAACACCCACAGAAAAAAAGAGGAAAAACACCTAATGCGACAGTGCTTCAAGCTTCATGGCACAGGCACTGCTCCCTACCATCTGCATAGAAGCACACTAGTATGTATTTTTCCTACCACTAAAATTTAATGAAAATATTTGACTTATTTAAACGCTAATACTGTCTTGAATTTCGAGGATTCAGTTAGCTACAATCTTCCACAAAATATTAGTGGCAGGAAAAATCCGCACAAGTTAGAAGCTATGAATCTGGTCATTTTTTTAAGAAAGACAGGAATCCCGAGCTATTTGCAACACGATCCACTCTTTCACAGTTTTCAATCCTCTCAGTGGGGTGGTGTTCCCTATGGTTTTACTAAAAATCTTCTAGCTACTCTTCTAGTAAATGTCTTAAACCAGGCTCCTGGGAAGTTGCTCTTTTCTACTCTCACCAGCCCGGTTTGTATGTGTAACTCAAATCAAATAAGTTATGGGTGAATAAATGTATGCAAATCATTTCTCTGTATATATATCCATTGGAGTCTTCAAATGTACGCTGCAGTTTGAACTGACATTAATAACAATGCATCTGCTACTCAAATTTTGGGTACTATTTGATTATCCTATCGATCAAAAAATATCACTAACCTATGTGGTTAAATGACAATAATGAATAATTGTAAGTCTCACATTCACTGCCATTGAACACATTACACGTGTCTGTTACATCATCAGGTGATTTTTAATTCAACATTTATTTTGTATTTTTATTGTAGTGCTTTATTAATTTATTTGCTCTTTCATTATTGAAAATAAAAATGCTATCAATTTGTATAATTTGGCGAATAATTTGGAGAAATGGGTTGGTCAAGTGGTACCGAATTTTGTTGTAGAAAGAACTGACAATAAAAAGCTTCCTCTCTTGTACTTTTTTAAAAATCTTTATTAAACATTATTCATACATAGATTACTTTAAATTATTCCTTTATTATAAGAAAAAATGCACTGCATTAGTTATATATGTTATTTTAGAATTAAAACTGAGCTAAAAAAATTCTATGGAAGTCATTGCTTATTTCCTCAGGCCAAAATTATTATTATTTAGTCCCACAAAGCTTTGTAACTCAACAAAAACTTTTGACTATATACCAATTTCAAGATAAAATACAGCAATATGAACAAAAAGTCTTAAAACAAACAACCATTGATGCCATGTTAAATAAATTTTGATTATTTAAAATATAGTTATTAATTTATTTATACATTAAAATTGTGTAATTTATTTATTTGAAAGAATCTAAAATTACAATCTAAATTTAACAATTTTAAATCAAGTTTAACATTTTAATTTTGGTGAATATATGGAATTCTTGAAAATGTAAACAAATATTAAATAGACAAGACCTGTAATCTGCAAAAAAGCCTCCCATCTGCACAACCCTTGGAACAAAGTTTTTGCCTTCTATTGTCGTATTATAACAAGTTTTATAAATATTGATAAAAGAAATTGATAAAACAGCTCTTGCACTCTCATGCAAAAAATATATGAGTACAAAATTTATTATTATTATGTATATTAAATTCATTAACATAAGAATAATATGATTCCATCTTAAATGCAATGAGATCACCGTGACAACTTAGAATCATGTCCCATCATTGAATTAATGAATAAGATAGGATGAAAAAGAATGAAGAAAACTTTTATATATAACACGTTTTAAGTTTTTGTTACGATTTTCTTGAAATTTGAAATGAATGAACAAAATTAATTTTGCTCCAATTACACATATTAATTTTCAAAGAATTCGACTGGATAATTCTTGGCTTGTTATATGTGGGACAAATGGGGAGACCAGACGATGACTTTAGGTACTATGTAGTTATACAATAGCGAAATTTCCTCATAGATCATAATAAAATGGAACAGTTTTTGAGTGTCTCTGTAAATGAACTATGAACAACATACTTTAATTTTAAAACCAAAGATGGCATAGTATATCCAAAAATACATAATTGGTTTAACTTTAGAGAATTTATACACATAGACGGAAGCAGAGTTGAATACTTTTGTACAGCATTACATTTTATCTACTATCTCTATGTATAAGTCTTTATTTAGTTGAAATTTAATTACAACTGAAACACAATTAATGTTCACCACTAAGAATTTTGATTTCTACCCAAACTCACCAGTTATTAAAGGGTGAAAGTGAAATTAAAAGAACGAATTCCTTCCGGCTCGGCCTGCAGACTGCATTAGATTTCGGAGTTCTGCCTAAAAAAAACAGAAGTAACTATAGTAAATCTTTTCAATAAAAGTTTATTGTAACATAATGAATAAGTGAGGAGTTATTTGCTTATTATCAAAAACACAAAGTAACATGGAAGACTTTATGAGGATGCAGAAAAAAGTGTACATGCATATTTTATTACTACATGCTACAACACAAGAGATGTTATAATAGTAAAAGCAACAACATATGCACGGCTCTTACCTAATTCTGACAATAAAAAGATAAGAAATTTTCAGAAAGAGTCTATTTCATATGAGAGAAACGATGTTCTCTTAGAGTACAATTATCAGAAAATGCTTTGGAACATATTTTACAAACAAAATGTTTTTCACCTGCATGAATCAAGAGATGGGTTCTTAGTTCACCATTGTGAAAAAATCCTTTGGAACATATTTCACAAATAAAAGGTTTTTCTCCTGTATGCATCAAGAGATGGGTTCTTTGATTAAATTCTTTGGAACATATTTCACAAACAAAAGGTTTTTCAGTGTATTCACCTATATGAATCGAGAGATGCCTTCTTAGACTACTATTCTGAGAAAATCTCTTGGAACATATTTCACAGGCAAAAGGTTTTTCTCCTGTATGTATCAGGACATGTGTTCTTAGTTGACCATTTTGTGAAAATCCTTTGGAACATATTTCACACATAAAAGGTTTTTCTCCTGTATGTAACAAGAGATGTTTTCTCAAAGTGCTTTGAACAGAAAATCCTTTAAAACATATTTCACAAACATAGGGTTTCTCTCCTGTATGAGTCCTGAGATGGCTCCTTAGAGTACAATTCTGAGAAAATCCTTTAGAGCATATTTCACAAACATAGGGTTTTTCTCCTGTATGAGTCAAGAGATGGGTTCTTAAGTCACCATTCCGAAAAAATCCTTTGGAGCATATTTCACAAACATAGGGTTTCTCTCCTGTATGAGTCAAGAGATGGGTTCTTAAGTCACCATTCCGAGAAAATCTTTTGGAACACATTTCACAAACAAAGAGTTTTTCACCTTTATCAATGGAGAAATATTTCTCCTTATCCCCGTTTTGAGGAACAGAGTACTGTTGACTGGAGGAAGAATTTTCTTCTGCAATCGATGACATTTTTTGAGTTAAAAATTTTTTTAGACAACAAAAGAAACTTCTTTAAAATTTCAGTATGAAGAAATTATTGCCATTTTCAACCAAGTAAATGACTTACTGAACTTCAGCAAAAAAAAGTTTTATATACCAATGAATCTAAAAAACAGAAAGAAAAATATTAAACATGACATTTTTTTAATAAACTGCACTAAAATTTAACTGTCAATTAAGTGGGCGATTTTACAATTATCATTTCTTTGGGAGCTGGTCACACACCTTTGGAACTGTCCAAAATAATTTATGGATGTTTGATGCAATTATATATGAGGATCCAAGGGATATAACTGACAAAATTAAAAAAAATTGAACTAAGTACAGAGTCAACCTGGAAATATGCTTTTTTTTCTTGTTAGGTAATGAAATATGAGTTGTTTTCCAATTATGTGCTGTGTTGTAGAGATCAGCTTCTTTTTCCAAATAACTATCAATATTGGTTCATTAAAAATTAAAAGAAAAATCACTTTACTTTTTTACAGTCATTGAAATAAGAGTTCAAAAACCACAATAAAACAAATGACAGTTTTCAACATTTCAATTCAATCAGTTATTATTGATGTTCAACACTAACATCAATTATCTTTGAACTCAATTTACTCCAAACCGAATTTTTGTCACTTATACAATTTACTTTGTTTCTGAGGTTTTCATATTTAAAATATCTCATCGGGAGATTAATATCTTTGACTTTTTTTTTTACTCTTTTTAAAAGATGTCTCTCATTTTCTTAGGTCTCAAACTACATCTAAAACCTATGCTTCATTCAATATTTTATGTGTAAAAAACTTATAAACTATGAGCAAAATTTTTAACACTTTCTATAAAATTAAGCACATGTTTAAGAAAGACTTTGAGAACTAAGAAAAACTGAGGAATTTTTAAGAAGTTTCTACAAAAAATAGAGGTAAAAAATATTAATTTTCTAAAGAAATATTTTAAATATACGAATGTACCAAATGCACACAGACTTGTACAGCTCATATTCAAAATATTAGAATAATTGAGAAAAAGTAATAAGAAAAAATTATTTGTCATTTATTTATTTTTTATACTAAGTAAATGCAATTAAATTTCTTATAAATTAAATCTGGAATGTTTAGATAAGATTTTAACATTTATAAAATATAAAATACAGCACAATAAATTAGGTATACAGCTTCCTTAAACACACCAGAATATTAGAATAAAATTTAGATTGGTTCAAAATATTAGAATATTTTATCTTACGCAACAATATTACCTTATGAATATGAAGTAAATGGTAGTTAATATTTTGTAGCATCCCCTTTAGCTTTCATAACAACGTACAATCGATCTTGCATACTATATACAATACAAGGTGTTTACAAACATTTCTATCAATATTAGCCCAAATAGACTTTATACGTGCCACTAACTCAGTTTTACTTGAAGGAGGATTTTCTTGAAGTTTTTTCTTCATTATACACCATAAGTTTTCGATGGGATTAAGATCTGGTGGATTTGGTGGCCAAGGAAGTACCTTAATGTTGCGTTGGCGGAACCAATTCTTAGTTGACACCGAGGTATGCGGGGACGCTAAATCTTGTTGAAAGATGAAATCATCTTCGAGTAAATCTTCTGATGATGGAATCATGTAATATTCTAAAATTTCTTGATATATCAGAGAGTTAACCTTATCGTAGACGATGCATAACTTTCCAGGTCCTTCTGCACTCATACAACCCCAAACCATGACACTAGCAGCAAATTTTACGGAACGTTTAAGGCATTCTTTATCAAATGCTTCTTGCTTCATTCTCCAAACTCGAATACCTTGATTACCATATGAAACACAAAACATACTTTCATCACTAAATAATATATTTTTCCAATCTTCATTGCTCCATAAACGTCTTGATTTACACCAATTCAATCTTATACGCTTTTGTCTTGCAGTCATGAGAGGTTTTGTTTTCGGTACACAAGATTCAAATTTAAATTTATGGAGACGTCTTAATGTTGTCGATGTACACTGTTAAAAATCTGCTGCATTTTGCTGCAACGCCCTCCACCACTTGTATATAATATCTCTATTCCAACCAATGAAAAAGCGCCATTTCACGGCCAAGTAACCGTTTTCTATACAAGCAGGGGAGTGCGTTGCAGCAAAATGCAGCAGATTTTTAACAGTGTAGAAACTTCAACTCCTTCTTCTTTCCATTTTCGGTGCAAGAATCGCACACTTTTAAAATGGTTTTTTTTAACTATACGCTTCAGTTTCCTGTCATCTCTAGCAGATGTTTTTGGTTTTCGGCCACCATTTCGGCAATTATTTTGAAATTTTCCAATTTTTGAATATTGTGTTAGTATTTTACTAACGCTCGATTGTGAACAATGTAAATAATTCGCTATAAAACATTGATTTTTACCGTGCCGATACAAATCAACCATACGAAGTTTAGTAGATTCAGGAATATCACTCACACGGCCCATTTTAAGACGAAAAATAAACAAACTGCAAAAAAGAATACTGATTTTAAATAAAATAGTCTGAATTTAATCAATGATGCCACCAGTTAAGAATTGGTAATAATTAAAGGAGAATTAATGTGAAATATTCTAATATTTTGAACCACTTGAATAAATATTCTAATATTTTGATTTTTCAAAATAATTTTTTTTGAAATTAAACTTTTCAAAAATGATATTAAATTTAAGATAACAAGTAAGTTTAATCAACAATAAGTTCTTAATAAAAATATCGTTTGCATATTTTCATTAAAAGACACTAAATTACCAAACGATATTTTCAATTTCTAAAAAAAAGGTAATTATTCTAATATTTTGAATATGAGCTGCATAATATCCTATGAACCCATAAATTTATGCTGAAAATTATTTTATTTTTGATCACTGTTATTTTTAATAAAAAGATTATATGGAATACTTCTTAAATGCAGTTGGCGCAGCATGTCCCTTAAGGGATTTTGTGCCATAAAACCCTATACAACCAACTTAAATGCAGATTTCATTGTTTACATTTTGGAATGTATGCAAATTTAGGAGGATTGCAGATTTTAGAAGTGTGGATTTTGGAGAGACTACAGTAATTTCAAGGGAGTTTCCAACATTTGGCGACAACTGCACTTTCCACATTGTGCCAATAGGCTATATGCTGCAAACTATGTCACAAATCATCATAATGTGACTAGAGCCATTTGTTTGTAATAATACCAGCTAATTTATTATATTTTTAAATTTTTGTTATGGAGTCATCTGAATATAGAAATTATTAAAAAAAATTAAATTTTTCCATACTGCCACCTGAAGTTCAATTCATATTTAGATCTTTTGATAAATTTTACCTTTAGCTAACAAAGGTAAATTATTCGGTCAAGCAGTTTAGGAATTAAGGAGATTTAAAACTCTGAAATTCTAATGTTAAATCCATCTTTAATAACTACATAATAGATTGCAATGTGTTTAGTTGTTTAAATATAATTCAAAAACTATTCCCAGCAAACACCGATTTGTTAGAAAAGTCACTATGTGATGTCAAATTTATCATGTTTGTTAAGTATATCGATTTTTAAGTAACATTTTGATATATCTTAATGACAAAATAAGGTTATATCGTATAAATGGTGCCAATAGAGTGAAAAAAAGGCGATACGAATTCGGGGCCCTGTAATAGCGTAAAATTATGTTACCCATCAACTATCCCATAAATGATAGATATTTAGCATGCCACTAATTTAAGCTCTCTCTTGTGTTCCTTTGACACCATGGATATGACAATTTTGTAGCGAGTCACTGATTAAGTATCGATGTTGTGCCATGTTACTCATGTGAAACTTTGTCAGTGAAGAGTGGCAACACTAGAATTGATATTGCAATGGCGACCGCGCGCGGCTGGTGATGTTGTTTGCATTCGATCATGGAGCTACGTTCGATGCATGAAGATCGATGGGATAAGTTTTAATTTATATATGGAAGGTAAGTGCTTTACTAAATGTTATTTGTACTCTAATTATATTTCATTTTATCATTAAATAGACATTTTAATTAAATTTTGTAAATGTGAGTTGCTTACTCACAAATGTAAACTATGTTTACACTTGCCAAAATGTATACAGTTTACATTTTTGCGACTGTTAACACTGCTTTGAAAATGTTCAGACAGGCATTTCTGAATACATTTACCTTATAAATTAGTTACAGCGATTGATAAAGTTATTATTATTACTATGTTTTGCTTGGGGCCTACTTTATAAGAAGTAAAAGTTATATAGGATGGATGCTCCTGCTTTGCCCACATTTAGAGAAAAGTTGAAATAATTTTATTTATTTATTGGCTGATTAAAGCATATTAAATCATAATATATCAATTTTTAGTAAATTTAATTGTCTAATTATTGTTTATAATTGTTCATAATTGTTTATAACTTTTTATGGAGTATTTTAGATTATGAATAATAATTCATTAAGTAATTTATTTCAATTTATACAAATTGTGGCCACCTCAATATCATGTAGTTTGGCAAACATTTTAATTGATAATAAGATAAAATAAAGCATTTTTATGCAATATCTATTTTACCACACATATTTTTTTGCTGTTTTAAGAGAAATCTGCAAATTTCTTTATGAATCGATAAAAATATCAAATATACCCAGAATTGAATTAAAAATTTCAATTAAAAAACAAATGTTTGATTCATAAAGGAGCTTAATCATAAAAAGCTTGTTTTAACATTTTGCATATTTAATCAGTTTTATAATTATCTGTGAATTGTAGGCTGTTTAAAATTAAAATACATGAATCTTCACCTAAGAGTTATCTCTCTTGAAATAATTTTCTGATTGTATTCATTTGTTAGTCTGTAGGGCCTTTTTTATGTATTCTGCCACTTTGTAAGGTATTTTAGAATGAGATTTCATTAGGAAATCCTACCATTTCACAGGGGTGCAGAAAATGTTTCTAATCTCATTTCCCCCAAATTTTACTGTATGTTATAGATAAATGCTGTAAACCGTATGTATTGAAAATTCATTTTTCCATTATTTTTAAATTTATGTGCCAGTATGTAAGGAAAAAGTGATTCTGAGTGAAGAAAAAAAAAATCTGAAATTCACACCAAATTTTCTAAAAGGTTACAGCAAGGAAGGAGGGGAGGGGGTAGGAAATCCACTCACAGCATTAACATTTTTTTTTTCGGCCCTTTGGCTAAATTTGCTATTTTTAGCGATCATTTAATGAAATTTGTAGTTATTTTGTGATGTTTTAACAAAATTTGTTATTGGATTGTGATCCTTTGATGGAATTATTTTGTGATCTTTTGACGATATTCACAATATTTTAACTGAATTTGCAGGGGTTTTTGCCCGCTTTGACAGAATGTGTGGCCATTTAGAGGTTTTGTGACGAAATTTGTGGTTGTTTCATGATCTTTTGAAAAAATTACTGTTTTTTTTCATCATTATTAGGTGAAATTTGTATTCTTTAGCAATTGTACAGTGAAATTTGTGATTGTTTTGCCTTGTTGTGATAAGATTTCCCAATTTTTTTTACAAAATTTGTGGTTTTGTGTTCTTTTGACTAAAACTGCAGTTTTTTCGTGATCTGTTGAAGAAATGGACTTTCATTTTGCAGTCTTTTGACAAAATTTGTGCTCCTTGTGTGATCTTTTGACAAAACTTGCAGTTCTTTAGGCAAAATTTGAGTTATTTTGCGATCTCCTGATAAAATTTGCATATTTTTCATAATTCTTGGACAAAATTCATGGAATTTTTATCTGATTTATCAGATTGATGAATGTGTTTTTTTTTTTAATTTTCAGAAAGTTCGTAACAGAATTACCTATATTATGACAGACAGTACACATCAATTTTGTGAAGATCGCCAAACGGATCTTTTTGTTTCTAGTGAATTTTCTATCTCAGGGAATTATAAAATTTGTTGTTAAAATCGAAATCAGTTGTATATGTTTCTGCAACATTTCACCCCGATCCTAGATCACCGGATCAGAAATATTCTGCACCCCCCAAAAAACGTGCTTTTCTTCAAATGATTGCAGGAAAAAAAAATCACTATTTTCGTCAAAGTGCTGTAGAAAAAACATGATTTTCATGAAATGAGCATGGGAAAAAGTGCTACTTCTGTAAAAAGATTGGGAAAAAAAAGTTATTCCTGTTGTAAGATCACATAAAACATGCTTTTTCCAGAGTTTCCCCTAGAGGGTTTCAGGGGGGGGGGCGCTCCGCCCCTCCTGCCCTTTAGTTTAAAAAATAGCGTCCCTCTTGCCCCTCATCCAAAAACTAGCGTCCCTCTTGACATTCATTAAAAAAAATAGCGTCCTTTTTCAGAGATTCGCCCAGGTTTAAAAAAGGGCAGGGCGCTACTACTCTGAAAAGGGCACTTTTTACATTTTTTAGGGCACTTTTTACATTTTTTTAGGGCACTTTTCCATTTTTAAGGGCACTTTTATAGAGTTGAATCAAGAATCTAGCGGTTCCAAAAGTCTCGAAAAAACAGAAATTCAATCAAAAAATTGAAAAAAAGGTAAATGTTTTAAAAAGTACTCGAAAAAATTGCAAATATTGATAAAAGATCTTGAAAAAACGGCAAATTTTATTAAAAGACTGTAAAAACAGACGTTTTTGTTGAAAAAACGCAAAAAATGGCATATTTTGCTTTAAAAAATCGGGGGGGGGAGAAAAACAACAAATCTCGTGAAAATATAGCGAAAAAACAGAACTTTTCACAGAATTCTCTGTTTTGTTGTGATTTTTAGACGAAATTTGTTGTTTTTCTCGCAAATCTTTTGACAAAATCTGCCGTTTTATCGCTATTTTTTGACGAAAGTTGCTGTCTTTTGCGACTCATTTGACAAATTTTTTCGTTTTATCACGATTTTTGGAAGAAATTTGTCGTTTTCCCACAATCTTTTGAAAAAATCTGCCGTTTTGTGACATTTTTTGACAAAATTAGCCATTTTTTTTTTTGCAAATCTTGCCAGAAATTAGTCTTTATTTCGCAATTTTTAACAAAAATTGCTGATTTTTAGCGATTTTATGACAAAATTACCCATATGACAGGACGCGTATGAGTGTTTTTGCATTCCGTCGCCGATTTCTTGTGTAATTTATGCGCTATAGCGTGTTCGGATCATCGCTGGAGGGCTGCATTTTTTCAAATGTGGGGCAAGAAGGGTGCTATTTTTTTTTAATGAATGACAAGAGGGGCGCTATCTTTTGGATGAGGGGCAAGAGGGGCGCTATTTTTTAAACTAAAAGGCAGGAGCGGAGCACCTCCCTGAAACCCTCTGGGGTAAACTCTGCCTTCTTGCCACATTTAAAAAAATGCAGTCCTCCAGCGATGATCTGAACGCGCTATAGTGCATAAATTATTTAAAAATAGCCTTGTACACGTCTTCGTCAAAAAAATCGCTAAAAAACTGGCAAGTTTCATTAAAAATCGCGGAATAATGCCTATTTTCTGGCATGATTTGCAAAAAATGGCTAATTTTGTCACAAAATTTCACAAAACGGCAGATTTCCTCAAAAGGTCGAGGAAAAACGACAAATTTCTTCCACAAAATGCAATAAAACAGAAAATTTGTCAAATGAGTCGCAAAAAATAGCGATAAACTGCGAATTTCGACAAGATTTGCGAAAAAACAGCAAATTTCGTCCAAAAATCGCAATAAAACAGAATTTTCTGTGAAAAGTTCCTTTTTTTTTCGGGATATTTTCATGAGATATCCTGTTTTTTTTTTCACGATTTTTTAGCAAAACTGCTGTTTATGCGATCTTTTAATAAAATATTTCGTTTTTTGCGCCTCCCTGAAACCCTCTGGGGGAAACTCTGCCTTCTTGCCACATTTGAAAAAATGCAGTCCTCCAGCGATGATCTGAACGCGTTATAGTGCATAAATTATGCAAAAAATAGCCTTGTACACGTCTTTGTCTAAAAAATCGCTAAAAAACTGGCAAGTTTCGTTAAAAATCGCAGAATAACGACTATTTTCTGGCATGATTCGCAAAAAATGGCTAATTTCGTCACAAAATTTCACAAAACGGCAGATTTCCTCAAAAGATCGTGGAAAAACGACAAATTTCATCCACAAATCGCAATAAAACAGAAAATTTGTCAAATGAGTCACAAAAAATAGCGATAAACTGTAATTTTAGTCAAGATTTGCGAAAAATCGGCAAATTTCGTCCAAAAATCGCAATAAAACAGAATTTTCTGTGAAAATTCGGGATATTTTCACGAGATTTCCTGTTTTTTCGCGATTCTTTAGCAAAACTGCTGTTTATGCGATCTTTTAATAAAATATTTCGTTTTTTGTGATTTTTTTTTTTTTTTTTTTTTGTTTAATGAAATTTGACATTTTTTTGCAATTTTTTAACAAAATTTGCTTTTTTTCTTTTTTTTTATAATTTCTTGATGAAATTTCTGTTTTTTCACGACTTTTTGAACCGCTAGATTCTAGATTCAACTCTATAAAAGTGCCCTTAAAAATGTAAAAAGTGCCCTTTTCAGAACAGTTGCACCCTGCCCTTTTTTAAACCTCTGGGAAACTCTGATTTCAATCAAAACAGAGTTTCCCCCAGGGGGTTTCACGGGGGCGCTCCGCCCCTCCTGCCCTTTAGTTTAAAAACTAGCGCCCCTCTTGCCCCTTATCCAAAAACTAGCGCCCCTCTTGTCATTCATTCCAAAAAAATAGCACCCTTCTTGCCCACATTTGAAAAAATGCAGCCCTACAGCGATGATCCGAATGCGCTATAGCGTGTAAATTCGGTGATGGAACACAAAAAATCGCTAAAAAAAAAGAGGCAAGTTTCATTAAAAATCACGAAATAACGACTAATTTCTGCCAAGATTCGCAAAAAATGGCTAATTTCGTCACAAAATTTCACAAAACGGCAGATGTTCTCAAAATAGCGTAGAAAAATGATTAATTTCTTCCAAAAATCGCAATAAAATGGAAAATTTTGTCAAATGAGTCTCAAAAAATGGCAACTTTCGTCAAAAAATAGCGATAAAACAGCAGATTTCATCAAAATATATGCAAAAAAAACGGCAAATTTCGTCTAAAAATAGCAATAAAACAGAAAATTCTGTGGAAAGTTGCGTTTTTTCGTGATTTTTTTTTAAATTTTTTTTTTGCAAAATATGCCGTTTTTTGCGATCGTTTAGCAAAAACTGCTGTTTATGAGATCTTTTAGTAAAATTTGCCGTTTTTTCGCGAATTTTTTTTACGAAATTTGACGTTTTTTCACGATTTTTTTTACAAAATTTAACTTTTTTTTCTTTTTTTTCAATTTTTTTTATGAAATTTCTGTTTTTTCACAACTTTTTGAACCGCTTGATTCTAGATTCAACTCTATAAAAGTGCCCTTAAAAATGAAAAAGTGCCCTTAAAAATGAAAGTGCCCTGAAAAATGTAAAAAGTGTCCTTTTCAGAACAGTAGCGCCCTGCTCTTTTTTAAACCTGGGGGAAACTCTGATCAAAAGATTGCAAAAAACCCCCAACTCCATCAAAGAATTGCAAAAAATTATGCTATTTCGGTCAAAAAATAGGAAATAAATAAGGTCTCTGTCAAAGTATCGCAAAAAAGATGCGTTTTCTGTCAAAAGCAGGGGCGATTCTCTTCCGAAAATTTGAAATTGGGTGATTAGTTCCGCATAGTTGCGAATTTGTATGGTTTTGCGCATGGAGAAATGGAAATTTCATGAAAGGATCGCCGAAAAAGCACACATTTCATTAATATTTTGTGGAAAAACGACCTCCTCTGTTTCTGTCAAAAGGGCGCTGAAAAATGGGAATTTCCTGTGGGATCGCGGAAAAAATGACAATTTCACCAAATATAACAGATAATATGCTGATTTCATTAGAAGACTGCGGCAAAAAGTAGATTTCGTCTAAAGATTGCAGATATGATGCCGATTTCATTAAAAGATAAGGAAAAGGTCATTTTCGATAAAAGATTGCTTTAAAATATTTTGCTAAAATATCGCTATCTGAAGTTCACGGGAAACGGTGATTTCCTATAAAGAAATCCTCCCCCCCCCAAAAAAAAAAAAATTCAACCAGAATCCTCCCTGGTCAAAAGCTCGAAAAAAAAAAAAAAAAAACCCCTCAATTTCTGTCTAAAGATCGCACAAAAAACCGTGATTTTCATCAAATGATTGTAGAGTTATGAGACTTTTATTAAAGGATCATAGAAAAAATGTGATTGTCGACAAAAGATCGTAAAATGAATGATATTTCTGTCTAAGAATTGTGAAACAGACAGGATTTCTGCCAAAAGGTAACGAAAAAATGAGATAACTGTTTAAAATCCCAAAAAAGACGCAAATTTTGTCAAAAGATCATGAAATCGATCACAGAGAGAATTTGATGTTGAGGAGTTGATCTGTGGCTTCTAATCTGAAAAAAAAAAGTTTAACAGGGGAGTGGGGGGCGAGGTTACACCGTTAATTTCACTTACCCAGTCAAAATATGAAATTTAGTTGGTAAGGTTATATCAGTAGTTTTTAAGTTTGTATACATAACAGATATAGCGAGGATTATTTCCAAGATGTAATAACATTTATTTCTTGACATTACTCAGGCGAGTGAATTATGTTTTATTAAAAGTGATAAAAAACAAATATAAGTGGCTGGTGAAAAAATATGTGATCTTTATCAGGGTTGCCACACCACCTGGAGAACCTAGAAAACACAGAAAATTTTTAAATCCCCTTTCAAAACAGGGAAAATCCAGGGAATTTTTTAAAAAATCTGGAAAACAAAGGGAATTTTTTTCCCTACTATATCCAAACATAAATTATTATTTTTTTCGGCTTTCATTTTAAAAGCTGAATATTATCTTATGATATTTTTTAAGATAAAAAATAAACCAGTGTTGTGTATCAAAGTTATCCTATATTTTAATATAAATATTAATTTGCAGCTTTTCCTCTTTTCTTTTCTTTATTTCTGCATTTATGTGATATTATGTTCAAGATAATTGATTTCTAGGTAAGACTTTAAAATTTTATATTCTTTAAATTATTAGATACAAAGTTTCTTGGTATTTTAACATTCATTTACAAATATTTCAAAGTATTTTTAGCAGAATGTTTGAGTATTGCTTTACGTTTTTATTATTATTAATGTAAAATGTGGGATTTAATAAGTGTAACAACTTTAAAGGGTTTTTACATTTGCTCATATCATATAATGTATTATATTTGTTCAATTAATTGGTAATTGTAAATTATAAGATGTCTAATTAGCATACATACATGCATATATTTTTACACACTCAGCATTCTATGCCTGATCAAAAAAATTTGTAAATTTTCTTTGTATGAACAACTAAATTCGCAATTTTGACAGAATTTGCTACTTTTACAAAGCCTATTGAGAAAAGTTATATTTTTGCAGTGCCTAATCGACAAAATTTGCTACTTTTATGAAGCCATTATATTTTCAAATAGTTACCTTTGCTTAAATGAATTTGATATCTTATGCTATGTTTGATAAGATAATCCCAAATATGTTTTATAATTAAGAAGTTAATAAAAATTTAAATGTTTTTTGTATATGCCTGTCATATTTTTTTAATTTCTATTTTTAGATAGACTGGTTGGGAAATTCAGAAAGGCCTTCCTACTTATCTCAAAGCATATATTTCTAAACATGTAAGTTTTTATTTATTTTAAACAGAATTGTAACTTTGAATTAAATACTATAAAGAACTTAGATTCTGTTATCTTTCCAAGTTCTTTTATAAACTGTGTAACCAGAGTTGTATAATATAGACGCACGCCGTGCACAGAAAATTTTAGAAAAGAAACAATTTTTATTTTTGTAACTTTTTTTAAAGTACCAAAAATTTAAAAATATTCCTCCAATTTTATCTACGAATTATTTACTGACAGCACACAACTAAAAACAGGGCCGATTTTCGAATTTTCCAAAAATTTAAAGCATTTGATGCCATAAAGTTTAAAAAATCATCAGTCCGAATTTTCGGACACCAAAAATTGCAAATTTTGATAAACGATTGTCAAAAAAAATTAATTTCGGCAATCGTTCGAAAAAAAAAAAAAAAAAAAAAAAAAAAAAAATCTAATTTCGTTAAATTATCACGGAAAAAACATGAATTTAGTAAAAGTTCCACGAAAAAAATGCGAAATTTCGTCGAAGAGTCACGAAGAAAATGCACATTTCGTCTATGGAACGTGAGCAAAATATGAATTTGGTCGAAAGACGAAAAAAAATCTTATAAAAAATGCACATTTCAACAAAGGACGGCGTAAAAACTTTTATTTGGACAAAAACTATGCTTCCTTTTTGAACTTTGATTAAATTTGTATATATTTTTTTTTCATCTCAATTTGACAGTATTGGTGTTTTTTTTTTTTTCTGCGAACGATTGACAACATTTATTTTTTATGACAACTCTCTGCAGGGCCGTAACTACTGCCGGTGCCTCCAAGCCTGAGGGGCCCCAAACTGATAGTTAAAAAACTATTGATTTTAGTGTCTAGTCTAACTTCCTATAAAAAACCTAGCACCTAGCTAAAAAAAAATCAAAGTGCTACAGTAAATGTTTTTGCTTCTCCATCGATATATTCCATACGCTTCGCATGCAAAAACAGTTCTAAAGCAGAATGTCGCGCCAGCATGTTTGGCGATTCCAAAGAAGCTAGTATAAGGAAGAAAACATGGGCTTCTGATCGGTTGGATAATATAATAAAAAGCATCTAGAAAATCTTATTTCTTATCTATTAATAAATACATAAAATTGGAAAAAAAAAGTCAATCCATCTTTCAAAAGGTTTTTAAACAGAAATGTATGATTAAGTTACATAAACTCGAAAATGAACCTAACCAAAACACTCCTTAAAGTATTTGACGAATCAGAAGTCCGTATTTTCTCCCTTATGCTAGCTTCAGTGGAATCTGAAAAAATTGCGTTGCAATTGCGTCTATATATAACTGTCTCTAAATCCCCAGTATGGAGGGAATAAGGGGGGGGGGAGGTTGAAGGTGTTGAAATGAATGCTTATTTGTTACTTACCCAGATTTTAATGGGAAGAAATTCAATTGAAATATAAAATGTGTGATTGAAATTAACTTTTCTCTATTCCATCCATCCAAAATAATATATTACACAATTTCTTTTTAATGGCTCCTTTTCCCAAATAGTTGAGTATTATATCTATAGTTCTCCCTCCTGCTCGTCTAAACAGTATATTTACTAATTTCATAACCTGTAAATTTTTCGCAGATTCAGGGTCATGGTCAGGCTAAACTTTTTCTTCCAAGTTGAGCCTGGTCCAGACTTTATTTTTCCTGGAGGTCTGCACTGGTCAAAATTTCCAAGGTTGGACTCAGTCTGGAATAAAAGCTGATATTAAGATTTGTATCAACTTGTATAAGCATTATTTTTCGACTGTGACCCATGTGCTCTTCTGTATCTTCTCTTGCCTCAGAGTTCAAGTTAAACTATCGTCTTACTTATTTGTTTTTTTGCAAAAGTTATATTTGTATTGTAAGTTTCCACAATACAAAAATCGCACATTTCATTGATTGAACAAGAAAAAAATCGCCAGTTTTGTTGAGCCTTGAAAAAATTGCGAATTAAATCATTGGATGCAAAAAAAAGCATATTTCCTCGGTTTATCGCCTGAGAAAAACTCGAATCTCGTTGATAAGACACGGGAAAATCTCAAATTTCGTAATGATGTGTGGAAATATCAAAAATTGCATTGATCAGCTGTGGTAAAAATCTGATTATCAACAGATAAAAAAATTATGAGTTTCATCTTGCTGCGTAAAAAAAATGCAGATTTCGTCAGTGTGTACAGAAATCGGGAATTTCGATACTCGGTCGAAGAAAAATGTGTATTTCGTCGATTAATAGCAGAAAGAGTGTATATTTCGTCGATTAATACCGAAAAAAGTGTACATTTTGTCGATCGAAGACCAAACAATTGCAAGTTTTATTGTTCGCTTTCTGAAAAATAGCACATTTCTGTGGTCGGAGACGGGAATATGTGAATTTTGTGAATCGCACACGAGAAAAATTGCAAATTATATCGACCAGACTCGAATAATATCACAAATTTTATCTTTCATGTGAAGAAAAGTCGCAAATTTTGTCGATAAGCTTTGTAAAAATCGCGAATTTGATTGATCAGCTTTATAAAAATTGCGAATTTTGCCGATCCTTATCAGAAAATTTGCGAATCTCGTCGATCGGGTGCGGAAAAATCATGAATCTTCTCAATCAGGTGCTGAAAAATTGCAAATTTCGTTGTTCAGGAGCCAAAGAATCACAAATTTTGTTGATCATGTGATATAAAATAACAAACTTCATCGATCGACTTTGTAAAAATTGCAAGTTTCATTGATTGGCTTTGTAAAAACAAGAATTTCGTCGATCAGCTCCAGAATAATTGCAAATCTCGGCGATCAGCAATGGAAAAATTGCGAATCTCGTGAATCAGCTGTGGAAAAATCGTGAATTTTGGCAATCAGATGCGGCAAAATTGCGAATCTCGGCAATCAGGTGCGAAAAAATCCCGAATCTTGTGAATTAGGCATGGAAAAATCGCGAAATCCGTCGATCGTGCGAAGGAAAATCGTGAATTTCATTGATTTGCTTTGTTAAAATCGTGAATTTTGCCAATCATACAGAAAGAACACGAAGAAAAATTGCGAATCTCGGCAATCAATTTTGTAAAAATCGCGAATTTTATCGATCGCTTTGTAAAAATAGAGAATTTCTCAATCAGCTTTTTAAAAATCGTGAATTTCGTCAGAAAATTTTAAAATATTGATCGATTAGTTGCTGAAAAATCTATTTTTGTCAATGTGGAGTAAAAAAAAAAATCAAATACTTTGACAATCGGCTTATTGAAAAATCACGAATTTCATTGATCGGATTTGTAAAAATGGTGGATCTTGTTGATCAAGCAAGGAAAATTTGTGAATTTTCTCGATTAGTTTCGTAAGAATTACGATTTTTTGCAGATCAGGCGAGTAAAAATTTTGAATTTTCTCGATCGGTTAAAAAAAAATGCGAACTATGTTAACAAATTTTGTTGATCAGACATAGAAAAATTACAAATATCATTTACCAGGCACAGAAAATCAAGAAATTCATTGATCAGGTGCCCCCCCCCCCAAAAAAAAACACTTGTTGATTGGCTCCTTCTCTTTTCTTCGTTCATCTGGAAAATAATCCTTGCTGTATCTGTTATATATAAAAGTTTTTTTTTTTCGAAAAAAACCAAAAATTTTTTTTGTTTTGGTTTAAACCAGGTTTTTTTAAACATCCGTTCTTATTACATATACATGCATATTTACTGATAAAAACAGACATTATTGGTTTATAAGCAGTGTAGCTTCATTTAAAATAATTTAAATTTAATAAATAAACTGAATTTATGCTGAAAATTGAAAATTCATTTTTAATTTAAACAGTTTTAGCAAACAGCCTTATGTTGAAAGCTTTAATTGTTCATCACAGTAAACCATTGATGCCTTGTAAATCTTTATAAACTATCTTTTGATTACTAATAATAAACATTTGGATGTAGTTTGATAAATATTCTTTTCCACAATTATTCAAATAATAAATTACAAATACTTCTTAGGATTTTTTTTTTTTCTGACAAGGAAGGTCTCTATACAGGCATACTCCGAAAAATCTGAAAAAAATACAGAATGTTCTTCTTATGTGGATATATATGTTTATAAAAAATTTTTCGTCGGAACCTCCTTACGTTGTCCTTAAAAAATAATGAAAATTTCGTTATTTGGTGATTTATCATTGGTTGGCGATGAAAAGCAATTTCAAAAAAATATTTTTTATGTCAAATGCATTTTAAAGGAAAAAAGTTTCATGTTCAACATGTTTAGATAAATTAAATATCTTTGGTTTTGTCAGCTTTAGTTTGTTTTAGGTATAATTTCGTTATATTGATATTTTTATGTATTTATATTCACATATAACCATCAAAATTTGAAATTTAAAACGAAATTCAAATTTAAATTAATTAAAATTGTTTCAAGTTCAATGTCCAGTTGAGCATTGTCAATTCGATTTTGTTACTATGGAAACATCTGGCTTTTATTTTTGAATACGCTTAAATGTATGAAAATAATTTTACTGAACAAGAATTTTTTAATATGAAAATATTTTTTCAGAGGTAAATTAAATAACTACAGCAACAAATAATATATATATATATGCAATTTAATATGTATATAATATATTAAACTCTCTCATTGTTTATGTTTAATTTCATTAAATACCATTTACACACATTCTAAAAATTCAAAAGTTTTCAGTTCCATTAAAATCGTTTGCTTTTGGCGAGGAAAAGTACTGCTCGCCAAATCATGTGACATTTTCGTCTTTTCATACCAAATATTCAAAACTATTTTAATTTTTTACATGTTTCCTTCTGTAATTCCGCCGCTAATTTTCACTGATCCTTTATTACATACATGAGTACATACATTTGTTATTTTTTTCAAAAAAATCTGAGTATGCCCAGTATGGAGACCTTCCTTGTGAGGGATAATTTGAAGTTAACATTTTTAGTCGTTAGATTCAGCAGATAGCAGAGGGAAAAAAATTATTTTTAAAATGCTATAACTATCAACCAGTCTTTGCTTTTAATTCTTCAAGATAATCTCCCAAAAGAAAAATTTCTTTTACAGCTTGTGCAAAATCTTAAAAGATCATTGTGTTATATTATTATAATTGCATTAAATAATCTGCATTATTAAAAAAATTAAAATATTTAATCTATTTTATCTTTGATCAATTCACGTGTTTAAAGTTTTTTCTTTAGAGCAATAGATATGTTCACCAATGCATACTGATTTTAATCCTATGCATAAAAAAATGACGTAAACCTAATATATCTAATGCTTATTGCTGAAATAAAGTATTAAAGGTAGAAATTATTTGTATTCAATAATCTGAAACTTGTAAATTATAAAGAAAGAAAATGGCATTAAATTTCTTCTAAAAAACAATAGAAATTATTTATATCTAATAATCTGAAACTCATAAATTATAAAGAAAAAAAGAAAATGTCATTAGATTTTTTCTAAAAAACAACTTGCTCTTTCTTTTTTTTTTAGAAAAATAACAATTGGTTTAATCCTATGCATAAAAAAAAGACTTAAGCCCACTATACTATATAATACTTATTACTGAAATGAAGTGATAAAAGTAGAAATTATTTATGTTCAATAATCTGAAACACGTAAACTGTAAAGAAATAAAAGAAAATGTCATTAGATTTCTTCTAAAAAAACCATTTGGTTTAAACCGTGGTTAAAACCAATTGGTTTAAACCATGCCAGCCCTGCTTATCAATTGAATTGGGTATTTTGACTGGGTAAGTGAACTTAAATGGGTACCCCCCCCCCCCCCCAAACACGCACACTCTCTTCTAAAATATATATATTTTTTTAAATCTGATTGTCTCCTCTCACTCGAATTATCTCCATGTTATTGATGTGGCCCTCAACCATCCAGATAAATTTGAATGTGGCCCTCAACCATCCAGATAAATTTGAATGTGGCCCTTCTTTTCAAAAGGTTGTGCATTTGAATGTAGTGCTAAATTTTAGTGAAAAAAATACTCTTTTAGGATGAGTCTTCAAAATAGAATGTGAAGCTCTTTGAAAGCAATTACTAAATACTGGAAAAATGTTAGTTGAAAGATGATGTACTTACTATTAGTAGTATACCAAACCCGAAAGGGATAAATAAGTTTCAATGCATTATTTACTGAATTACAAATGATTATTCCTAAATAATTAATATTGGGCATGTCATGCCCTTTATGCATTTTTCACTGTATATCACTTTTATTTAAAAAAATATTTAGAGTTTCTTTTCAGAAATTGGGTTAAACCAAGTCCTTTTCACAAGAATGAAAACCCATTCGGAAATTGAGCTAACCCGAAATAATATAGATCGATCTGACCCAAACTCAATGCACTAGACACAGCTAAAAAATAAGAGTCAATCTGACCTACAGGCGAAAAGTAGAAGTCAAGCGAACCCAATTCCTACCTGCAGAAAAAAATATATATATATATATTATAACCTGACTGTCAGCAAAAAGCAAAAGTCAACCAGACCCAAACGTGACTCGCACCAAAAAAAAAAAAAAAAAAAAAAAAAAAGCAGAATTTGACCAACCAGCAGCAAAAGAAATAGAAGTCAACTGGACCCAAACACGTCCACAGTGAAATAAATTAGCTCCAACCCACACATCAGATTGAAGTCTCAAAATTTCCTAAATCCCCCCCCCCCCTTGAGGACTTTCAGATCTGTCCTTGAATTTTTAATTAATAAGTACTTATATGTTTTGTTCTTTGATCTCAATAAAATTTTTCAAAAATATTTGGATCCCATTTAAAATTATTTGCCGATCTCGCATTAGAATTTCAGTCATTTACTGATTTTCTTCAGTATAATGTAAATATATTCTGTGAAAAATGCTGTCTAGTGGTTAAATCATACAAAAATAAGTTAGTCTTAAATAAAAATCCTGGTATGAACTGTTTTTACATATTTTGAATAAAATTCTTTATATATTTTGTGTTAAGGCCTCTGTCCCTGTCCATGAAGACTTTCACGAGCTAATGCTATTCCTATGAGGAAGCATTTTTCTTAATAACTCTTTTGGATTTTGACATTTTTAAATAATTTTTTTTTTGCATTTGATAGCTGAGGTCCATCTCAAGATCGCTCCTTGATTACTTTTTCGATTTTGGTCGCAGATATTTTTTATAAAGATAGTTTCTCTTTCAGACCCGGTTTAGAAAGTGAATGTAATTTATAAAAAATACCCTCAACCAAAATCGAAAAAAGTAATCAAGGGTTGATCGTGAGAGAGACCACAGCTATCCAATTAAAAAAAATTATTTAAAAATGACAAATTAGCATTAGCTCGCGAGCGTCTTCGTGGGCAAAGAGAGGGGCCTTAATGCCGTATGTAATTTACTTGTTTTCAAAGTTGAAAGTTCAGTTATTTTATTATTTCTACATGTTTAATTTGATTCTATGCACAACTAACATTGTTTGATCTTTTTAAAATGTTATTTTATGTTCTTTAAATAGGTGGAAAAAAAATAGCCAGAACTTGAAGCAATACTTTATCTGACTTGGAAGGAATCTGGGTTTGAAGTATACATGACTTCAGAGTAAAGGATTGTGGATTTAAGTGCCAGTTTCTGAATTTTCAAGATATGCAGCTCCATATCATGTAAAATGTATTACTAAAAATTGTCTTTAAAAGAATTAAAGATGAATTTTTGTTTAAAAGAATGATTTGTAAGCAAAAATTGTTTAATAAAGTAGCACAATGAAAACTAGTACCGCTTTATATTGTCCTGTTCTTATCTATTTATTTCAGCTATCCAGGTATGGTAGGTATTTTCAGATGGAACATAAAAACAAGAACTGGCAGATGACAGAAAATGGCTTAAGTCATCTAGTTTAATTCTAGCTGCAATTTGAAAAGAACATACATAAGATTTATAGCAGTAGAAGGGGGGGGGGGGCAAAGATCTTTCTTTGACCCACATTTGTGTGTCTAACATTTCATTTGATATGTGTATGCATAAGGAAATAATTTTGAAAATATTATTGTGTAATTATTATATATTTGAAATAGTTTGTAAATTTTTAATTCTAATTCATATAACAGTTTCTGCTCAACTAGTCTCTCAATATAAAAGTTTATAAAACATGAGTTTTTCCATTTAATTATCTCCCTCCTTCTTACTGCCCTCTTTCCAAAATTTGTATTGTCAATTATTTTATTTATTTTTTTTTGGGGGGGGGGGAGAGTGCAAAAACATTAAGTGTAAAAAAAAAATCAAGAATAAGATAGTTTTGCAATGAAAAAATGCTATCACAAAAGTACTTTATTGCTCAAAGGGGGGGGGGGGGTGTTAACCTCTGGTACTATTTAAATTAGTAATAAGTTTTTTTTCTCTATTATGCATTGATTATTACAAGACAAATGTCATAAAAGGAAAACACAAAATCTCCAATTATAAATAAACTTTTTATTTAATGCTAAATTCAGCATTAAATATAATTTACTCTAATAATAATTCTTATTATCATAATCAACAGCAAGTTAGCCATTGAATAGTAGAGTAGAAAATAGAATATTTTTTATACTTCACGATTAGTTTAAAAACATAAAGGAAAATCCCCCCCCCCCCTTCAGCATACACACCTGCATCAGAAAAATGTCTGTTGCTTTGAAACAATATTTATTTTTCATGTATTACTCTTGAAACTCTAGATAAATGCCATAGTGGAGGGGAGGGAGAAGTACAATATTTTCATTATGAAAAAGAAATTGCTAATTTTTTTTGCTTCCTGATTAGGAAAAAAGGATTTTGTACTTTTGTTAGTATATTAAAGAAGCAAATATATATACATATGAATATATATTTTTCTTTTTTTTTTTTTTTTTTTTTTTTTTTGTGTTTTAGGCAAATGTACAAGAAAAGGACTAAAATCTGCAATGTGTTAAAAAAAAATCTTTTATATTCAGCATTAATAAGTGTTTTATGATCAAATATAATACAGGTTGGTCATTAAATAGTTTACCAGAAGTTTAAATATTTTTTTTTAATGTTTCATGATTTGTTAAGAGTAAATTTCAGATTTTTATTTATTTATTTTTTTTTTTTGCGATTAAACATATGAAACCTGATAAAAATGAAACTGAACGAAGAAAGGATTTATCTAATATAACCAAAAAAAAAAATCACTTTCTTTAATCATAATACAGTACAGGTAGATTCTGTAATAAATCAAAAGTGTGATTTAATTTATAAAATAAGCTCATAAATGCAAGGTATGGGGAAGGGGGGGGGGGGTAAATTCTCCAATCTTAACTTTCCGCAGCAAAACAACATAAGCTTCATTTCCCTACTATAAAATTAATTTATAGAAAATCTTGTAACAATTTATGATTCTGAAACTTGAAAATTTTGTATAAAGTTTTTTTTTTCTTTCCTGTCCAGTTATATAACTCAAATAAAATATTTTAATTCTTTTAAGGACGGTGGTATATTTATGAAACTAAATTTCCAAGTGGTACCAGACTTTTTATTTTAAAAATATTCATTATATATGTGAAATTTAGCTTGTTCTTGTTTACAATTATATTTGTAAATTCCCGTGTAATTAATTTCACCAATTTAGCAATGGAACTAATTTGACCTTGAAAGAATAAAAATAGGTACCGCAAAATAAATAAAAAATATATTTAAAGTATTCGCCGACATGCATACAAAATGTTATCAGATTAGCACAAGATGTATATTATCATATGTACATAAAAAAAAATAGTACAAAATGATTATTATTGGGTATCAAATATGTGCCATAATTTTAACATTTTTATGCCAGAAATTTCGGAATTCCTACGTATTTGTATCGAAAACGTATCACCCATATCGCCGATTTTCGTCGGGGTGCCATATTTCTGGCGCCACGACGATAACCCATCTGAGTATCGCCAAAGATATCTAGTGAAAGGACAAAATCGATACTTTTAGGTTACGATCCGCTGTTATCGAAATGACACCTCTAGTACTTGTCGGAAGATACCATTTTTGTATCAAATTGTTAGTCCTGTGTTTGCTGGGGTAAATAACAAACTGTCTATACTTATAAAATCCGTGCGCCTCTGTGTGTTTGTCTGTCTGAAGCCGATTACAGTTCGCAACGCGGGCGAGTTGGAAGTCGCGAGAATTGTCTTTCGATTCGAAAAATTCCGGGAAAGTCATTTTGGGCATTTTCGAGACCGCGGGACCAAAATTAAAAAAGTTATGAATTAAAAACCGCTCGGGAAACGGAACGCAAAACGTCTCATTTCCCAAAAGGAGCTCTCAAGCAGAACACTGCGCCACCTTGCGGTGAATGACTAGCACTTTTCCCCTTTGGCTAAAAGAAGAACCAACCGAAAATCTATTTTTCACCCCGCGCTAAGTGCGCTTTTGTCCACATCAATTTTTTGACTTGCCGTCGATTATTTACCGTAGTTTTCGCTAAAATATTGAACTTAAAACAGACCGCCACTTTTATTTGCGCGTTTTATCTTAAACCATCATGCAGACAGTTTTTAAAGTAGAAAAAAACTGATTACATATTCAGAATCTGCGTAAAAGTCCGCTTCTGAAAATACGAAAAAATGTCTTATGGGCGCGTAGCGTCAACCGTGCAAAACCAAATATTTTTAACGGGGCGATGGGCGCGAAGCGACCATGGCTCCGATCCACAATCTTTTTTTTCAAGTGCGCGTAGCGAAATCACATATTTTTAGCGGGATAATGGGCGCATAACAATCATAGCTCTTTAATTTACTTTTTTTGTGCTTGAGGATTCGAACACCAAGACTTGCTTATTAAATGAATTTTTTTGCTTATTATATACTGCTTAATATCGAGTTTCGTTTGGAAAATGTGGCCCAGCTAGCGGGCGTAGCTCGTTAGTACTACTTAACATATGTAATATGTATATGTAGTTATTTTTATTTAAATTCACATATATATTAATTTTTTAATAAAATAACTTTAAAAAGGCATTTTTGAGATAGCATATTAATCTAATTATTAGATATCATATTTTCATATTATATTGACTAGAAAGATAAAATTCTATCATGGGTTCATAAAACGACATATATTCTATAAAATCCATAATACTCTATAATCCACAATATTCCATAATCCGCACAACCTTTGTCCCAAACTTGTACGGATTATAGAGCTTTGACTGTATAATTATTATAGTCCAATTATAGTGGTTATATACATATTGCCACTTTAATTAGACATCAGCAGAATTACTATTATTATTACATTATTGTAGGCAACTATTATTAGCGACATTATAATGTATTATATGGATACTCTTATAACTCTCACATATATTATTGTAATAATTATATTTCATGGTAATTCCACAAAATAGTTTAAAAAAATCATGGAAAAAGAATCCCTGCATGATCATTGAATGAAATTATTTGAGAAATAAGATTTATGAAAAATGATCTATCAAAATGTTTTATATAAATTATGTAGCTATAAAAAGAAAAAAGGTAGAGCTTTTAGAGAAAAAATTAGTTACTCATTTCATTGCTATTATTGAATAACGCAGTAAATTTTGTTTACACAATTTAAAAACTTACAAAGCGTACGTTTTATTCCTATTCTGCATGGGATTGTATTAATTTGTTATTTTCATGTTTTTGAAAAATTGCGAATTTCGTGGTGTGTGTGTGGGGGGGGGGAAGGGGGGGGTATTGCGAAATTCAGAAGGACCTGAAATCCAGAAAATTCCAAAATCTGGAAAGTCCCTGTGTCCCGATGATACCGGGTAGCAGGTCCTCAGCTGCATTAATTTATAGCAATTAAAAATTTTGAGCATAAACAATAGATTGTACATAAATTTTTTTACCTGCTTAGTAATTATTTTTAAATTTTACAGTATATTTGAGAAAAAGTATAAATCAGAAAATACATATCAAAAGCTGTTTCAAAATTAGGAAAAGTAACTTGTACATGATTTTTTAAATAAATTCTTCACCTTTACCTCAAAACTTGAGATTCTGCTTTAATAAATCTTTTTGTTTTCATAAAGGCATCCAATAATTGGTCAATAAGATAAAGTAAAGTACTCAAAGATACCGCAAAATACTCACTTATTTCCAGTATTCCTTCGTTAGGAATATTAAAATGCATGATGAAAAAATGTCATATTTGGTTATTCATAATTTAAATTGTGCGTTATTTAAAATTTTTTCTAATGTCTCGAAGCAGAGAAAAACAGTTTAGCATACTGAATAGTACAACAGACTCCCTCAAATCCGCAATCCAAAAGTCCACAACTCTCTAAAATCTGCAAATAATTTACAGATGTAAAGAATGAAATTTTCAGTTCAGATGTAGGGACAAACTTTGACTTTTATATTTTTATATCAATTCCATATATATTTTAAGCTGCAATTTATATTAATGTTACTGAATTCACTTATTTTCATGAAGGAGGAATAAATTTATTTCTGAAAAAAATCAAGATGTTGCTGATATCAATGGTCATCACAATCTCCTTACCAAATATATTTATGTATTAATCAAGCTTTTTTTAGTTATTAAATCTAATTAAACTACAAAAATAACTTCCTTATTTTGTGATTTTAATGTGAATTAGATTTATATATTTTATGAGATAAATTTCATTGAATATTTTAGAAAAAATACATTACTTTTTTATTATAAATATTTATACATACATTATTGTTATGAACTTGAACTTTTAAAAATTTTAAGGATTTTTTTCGATTTTTCAAGTTTAAAAAAAAATTCTCTAAATTTTTATTACAGTAGATTCCCTGAAATCCGCAACTCTGTAAAATCCACTCATAATTTACGGATGTAAACAATGAAAAATTCAGTTCAGATATAGGGACGAATTTTGACTTTTTTACTTTTATATCAATTCCATATATATTTAAATTTGTACTTTTTGTTGATGTAACTGAGCTCATATTTTTTCAGGAAGTAAGTATAAATTTATTTCTAAAAAAATTCAAGATATCATTACTGATCACAATCGTCTTACTAAACATACTTATGTATTAATCAAACTTTTTTGGTTATTAAGTGTGGCTAATTATAGTTTCAATTGCATTATTAAATACATTCAAATTACTGTTTAAAATATGTTAACAAAGCAATGACCAAAAATCTGCAAAATTCTAAAATCCGCTTACCATCAAGTCATTTTCGAAATCCAGTTTTCGATGGATATTCACATTTTAGGAGTCAGATATCCCAAAAGATATGTCTTTACAAAATGTTTGTCTGCGTGTATGTAACAAACATCTGTCGGCGCACTATCTCTATCTCATGAACTAACAAATGGATTTTCCCCAAAGTTTAGATTCTGTTAGACTTTGATATAAACTAAATCTGAGTAATTTTTGGTGTATTTCGCTAACAGGTGGCACTGCTATGCTGCATTATTCACATTAGCCATATTTTAAGAACTAGTGCAAGGATTTTCATAAAACTTTAGATTTAGTTCGTACTTGATATAAAATTGTACTGATTACATTTAAATGTATATCATTTAACAAGTGGCACTGCTATATTGTATTTTTTAGGAAGTATTGGTGGACCAAAGATAGCAGAAAATTTTGGAATTGCCACATCTGATTAGTACCTAAGCAATTGATGTACTTTGTGATGGACATGAAAGTGCACGACTGATTAGCTTTACTAATCGTATATATGATTTGAGTAAACATGCCAAATAAATATTCAATTCACTATTTATGTAATTAAAAAATACCAAGCTAACGTTGGGTGCAAAGAATACATCATAAAGAGATATGCTTCATCTAAATCCTTTGAAAGTGTTTTAAGAAGAAAATTTAACTAATAAGTTTTTTTCTATTTTTACACAAAACATATTTTTAGCATATTTCTCTTCAATTTTTAAAAGTGTTTCTTGAATAAAGCCTTTGGTGTCACTTAACATACTGAGGTACAATTTATTCTTTTCTGGTCAGATTATTTTTTTATCTTTAGGGAAAATTTACTTTACAGTAAAATAACAAAAATTAAAATTATCAAAAAGTTTTACTAAAAACTAATGAACTGGTCTATAGTTATTTGCTTTTTACCAAAATGATAACTGTAACAATTATGAATTTTTTTTATTGTATTAATAAGTACTAAAACAGAAGAGAAGTGGTAACAGTAAATACAATGACACATACATGGTTCATACTCAATTTTAACAAAAAAAAAATGCAAAAGATTTTTTAGAGATATCTATTTAATATGAGACAAATGATTTTTTTTAGTAATGGTTATCAAATAATCCTTTGAAAAACATATTGCACAAACATAACATTTTCTCTTGTATCAATCATGAGATGTCTTTCCTGTTGACAATATCTATAAAATCCTTTCAGAGCCAGAAACACAAGGATTTTACTTTGTATGAGTCAAGAGATGCCTTCTTAGATTACTATTATCAGAAAATCTTTTGGAACATATTTCACAAACAAAAGGTCTTTCACCTGTATGAGTCAAGCGGTGCTTTCTTAAACTACTATTGTCAGAAAATCCCTTGGAACATATTTCACAAATAAAGGGTTTCTCTCCAGTATGTAGCAAAAGATGATTTCTTAGATTACCAATCTGAGAAAATCCTTTGGAACATACTTCACAAATAAAGGGTTTCTCTCCAGTATGTAGCAAAAGATGTTTTCTTAGATTACCATTCTGAGAAAATCCTTTGGAACATATTTCACAAGCAAAAGGTTTTCCATCTCTATGAGTCAAGAGATGGGTTCTTAGATGAACCTTCTGAGAAAATCCTTTGGAACATATTTCACAAACAAAAGGTTTTTCACCTGTATGAGTCAAGTGATGCCTTCTTAGACGACTACTGTCAGAAAATCCCTTGGAACATATTTCACAAACAAAAGGTTTTTCATCTGTATGAGTCAAGCGATGTTTTCTTAGACAACTATTGTCAGAAAATCCTTTGAAACATATTTCACAAACAAAAGGTTTTTCACCTGTATGAGTAAAGCGGTGCTTTCTTAGATTACTCTTGACAGAAAATTTCTTGGAACATACTTCACAAGCAAAAGGTTTTCCACCTGTATGTGTCAAGAGATGGGTTCTTAGATGAACCTTCCGAGAAAATCCTTTGGAACATATTTCACAAACAAAAGGTTTTTCATCTGTATGAATCAAGAGATGCCTTCTTAGATCACAGTTCCTAGAAAATGTTTTTGAGCACACATCACAGATATAAACTTTTCTTCCTGTATCAGTGGAGGAATGTTTTTCCTTATCCGCATTTCGAGGAACAAATTGCTGTTGACAGGAGGAGGAATTTTCTTCTGTATTAGATGACATTTTCTCAAATAAATTTAAGCTTGATTTCAGATAATAACAGGAACTTCTTCAAGGCGTCAGCAAGAAGAGATTGTCGCCATTTTCATCGAAGGAAATGAGTCGTTGAGTTTCAGAAAAACAGTTTTACCCATCACTGACTCTGAAAACAGAAAGAAAAATGATATACAAGTCGTTTTTAAATAAACTGCACTAAATTTTAACTCTTAACTAAATACCCATTTTCCAATTTTCTTTTCCTTAAATAGTGCAAAATCAGTGCATTAAATTATAACAATATATATTCTTAGGTATGATTTAAATCGAGAATTTTTTCATAGATACAGCTACATATGCGTTGGCGTGCATGCGATGCAGTAGACAGTGCCATAGCTGATACTGAGAACATCTCTAATCCAGACTGATAAAAACTAAAAATTTATTTCATCGACTGCTTATAAGTTTACTTTTTCACCTGTTAATATTTCGCCTTTTTGTTTAGCATGTTCTCGAAAGATATCCAAGCAAGATTTTTACCTCTGTTGATGTCCATGAATTCAGCTACAAATCAATTTTACGACTAATTCTTATACTCATTCATTTCGTCTAGCTTTCGAGTTATGTATTTTTTTCACATTTTTTTAAAGTTTACTCTAAATTTAATAAAATCATTTTTCTTGAATTCCTTTTTACAAAAGTTGCCTTGCAAACCAGCACAGCGTATCAATTTCCTCCGAAATAGGGTTGTATTGGTTCAACTCTTTATGGGGCAAGTAAATGTTTTGGTTAAAGTGTTCACAAGGTTCAACTGCATCCGAATCTACAAACAAATTTATCTTAAAATAAAAAGTGCTATTTGTGTCGAGCTGACATAAATACAAATTACTGCACTAAAAATTGTGGTGCATATGAATCCGTTTTTAATAAAAAATTAAGTGGTAAATATATTACTAATTTTACGATAAAAAGTTAAACCAGGTCCAAGGGGAAAACAGGTTTTAACCATCAGTGGTCTGATAAATTTAGCGAAACATTTGAAAAGATTTTTACAACAGAACAACATTTAACAATATTGAATAAAACATAAAACATCTGTAAGTGTTTCTAAACTATACTTAGTATTATACTTCAAATTGCATAATATTCTTTTTAATCATGTAATTAAAAAATAAATATTCATAACATTAAAATAAGAAAAAATTTAATAATAAAAATGAATTTTTACATGTAATAATCATTACGTGCAATTATTAAAACATATTGTTACAGTGATAGATTTATACAGACAAGGATCGATAATCCGTGCACCCATAATCCACAATTTTCTATAATTTGCATTAATGTACGAATGTAAACAATGAAATATACAGTTCAGAAAATTTTCAGATTATTTGTGATCCAAAAATGATTTTTTTTTTTTTTTTTTTTTTTTTTTTTTTTTTTTTTTTTTTACAACAAGTAAATAATAAAAACTTGAAAAGAATCATAATAAAACATTTATTTTTTTAATATAACTTTTTTACTTTATAAACAGTAAAAAACAAACTGTATTACGAAACATGTAATATGTAAGTATAGTTATTATTATTTAAATGCTCATGCATATTATGTTTGGTATTTCTCTGTTATCCCATCGACCAATTTCGCCAAATTACATAAATCGCCAAACTAATAGCCAAATTATACATATGGACATAATTTTTATTTGAAATAACAAAAAAAAACAGATAATTAGTAGCTTATTAATAAAACTCTTAATAAAAAGTCGAAATACAAATCACTTAACGACATTTTAAACACGTGAATCGTATTTAATATCATTGAATGTGACATTCACGATCATCCATTATTGGCATTTAATCTTATAGTTTGGCAATAATTTTTTGGCCGACGGGATAACCTACACTGTAAAAACAAAGGAGCAATATTACATTTAAATCGGGGTTATGAATTGCTGAATAAAATTTAAATCTACACTATTTTCGGTAGTAGCTCCCTAAAAAGTATAAGAATAATCTTGGAATGGTGCTATTTTACTCTTTAGTCGAATTTATTAAAAGGAAACACCAAATCCAGAGTAATATATCATCTTTCTGTTTTGATTTCGTATGTTTGCAGACGACCGACAGGCCGCCATTTTACTTCGCATTTAATCTTTCTTCCTAACTTTCGGATAGCAGGTGAAAAAATAAACAAACGGTAAGCGATATTATTATTATTATTAGTAGATTTAAGATTTAAGAACTAAATAATGTTTGCATGTGGTTTTTTAAAATTAGGTAAAGCTTTTTAGTAATGTATTAGTGCACTGCCATTTTAAGAACAATGGCGACATGTTCGAATTTAACGGGAAATGTATTCCTAGTATAACAGTTGTAATCAACTTTTTTTATATAGCTTTGTATATTCGATAGATGGCATAGTTAACCATTTAGATGCTGAATTAATATCGCAATATAATTATAATTTTGTTTTTCCTATATTACAGCTTCAAATGTTTTAATTTATGTATACAAATTTAGAAAATACCAAAAAAAAAAAAAATAGATTTTTGTATTTTTTTTTCTTTTTAGCTGTTTTTACTTCAGTGTTCTCATTTTGGAACGTGATTATTGATTGACAACCTATGCAAATATAACAAATTAATTTTCGTTATATGCTATTGTATATTGTTCTTGAGTATTTTCTCGAATTCCAAAAACATTTAGAATCCTAGCGGTCAAATGAATATAATATAAAAAAAAACGATAAAAGCAAATAGTATATTTTTTTGCAAATTAATGAATTTACATATTCCTTAATAACTGTGATAAATGCTTAAACATAAATATTTTCTTTTCAAAAGTTCAAATCAACCTTACATTGTATAAGAAAAGTAAAGACATAAATATTATATTGGAAAATATACGTTTTGTATTACAAATAATGCAATGTTCTCATATGGGGAACATTGGCGTTTAAACGATTAAGCATTTTTTATATTATGCTTTAAATTGTATAATTGTTAGGTAATTTAATATCATATGTAGCTGATGTTTGTTATTTTCTTAAGAAAACTAGAAATTCTGAATTAAACTAATAGTGATAGTTACGAGTAATTATACATTGCGTTACAAAAATATTTTATATCGTGTGACTATAGTTTTTGCCCACACTCTAATGAAAAATATCTTCATAACAAAATTTGTTATTGTAATGTTTTTTAATTTACTGAACGCAATATTGACCTATGAAAAAGATATTTTTAAGAAGGTAAATATAGGAAATTGCTAGCAATATGCTAAATTGCTAGTAATATGCTTAAAATGAATGTTATAATAAATTGCCTCCATTAAAAGGAAGTTTCGCTGCCTCTTTGCGTCAAACTATTTATTTTAAATTATGGCTGCATTAAATTTAAAATGTAATCTCTAAATTATTTTTTTTATTTTGCTGTTAAAGTCATGTAAATATTAGGAAATTTCCTTTTTTACCGTCTACTTATTTAGTGTACTTTAATAAATGATAGCAAAATAAAAAATAATTTAAAAATTACATTTCAAATTTAATACAGCCATAATTTAAAATAAACAGCTTCACGCAAAGAGGCTTCTAAACCTCCCTTTAATTGAGACAATTTATTATAACATACATTTTAAAAATATTACTTACTTTACACCAAAAAGGGTGGCAACTAAGTTGCCACTAAAAATGGTGTTTGTTTATACCATTTGAAAGTTGGTGGTTCATTACACCAATTAACAAGTGGAATTTCATTACACCACTTGGGGTGGCAACTTAGTTGCCACCCTTTTTGGTGTAAAGTAAGGGAGTTTTTTTTACAGTGTAGTAGCATCTTATTTTTTTATAAAATAACTATAAAAATCAATTTTTTGATATAGCATATTAAATTAATTATTAGATTTCATATTTATCTTTTCGTATTATTCTGATTACAGAATTAAACTGCTGCTTAGGAATAATAAAATGACGTATAATCCATAGTACTCTATAATCCACAATATTCCATAATCTGCAAAACCTTAGGCCCCATCTTGTGCAGATTATAGAACTTCGACAGTAACTTAAAAAAAAGGGATTAGCAGTGTTTTACTGAAATAAGAGAATTCCATAGTTTTATTCTGGAGAACATGAAACTTTGAAAATGGCCTATTCTATTGGGGGGGTCGAGCAGTGTTCTCGCTGACATTTGACCAACGATAGTAATTTGGTTAATTAAAAATAAAAAACATTCGCCAAATGAAAAAAGTATTAGCCAAGTAGATTCGCCGTGTATCACTAAAAAATTAACTTTAATCCTTTAATGTACGCCATTTTTTAATATGTTCTAAAATAACTTAAGTTTTTATAACTGCGACAACGATTGTTATTAATCTAAATCCAACTATCCGTTACAAATATATTAAAAATATGTATATTCTAAATATCTTACGTAATCAAGAGAAGAAACTCTAAAACCGATTTAACTCATTAAAATGTCATGAAATAAAACTTCCTAAGTTAACTTAGAATTTTATCATTTACACATAATGAATCTGAAGAATCAAGTTGTTGCAGATCGTTTTTATAGACGAATTCGATGGTATCTGCTAAATTCATTATTCTGCAACGAGAGTTTAAGAAACTTTTAAATAGTTTCCATTCTGACAGTTCGGTGCAATTGAACATGATAAGCAACACACACACACACACACACAAAAAAAAACCCGACAAAGGAAAGAAAGAAAAATCAAAGATTGAGCACTAGCAATTTGGCGAATCTAATCACTTGTTTACTCGCCAAATGAAGAAATTAGTCGCAATTTGGCGCAATGGCGAGAGCCAGCAAGAACACTGGGGTCAAGTTATCACAGCTGTTCTTATGGAGAATGACTAAAAATGAGGCAAAGGATTCAAAGATTTTACGATGTCCTTTCCTTTCGGACACTAAACACAACTTATCTACTTTACTATCAATAAAAAAGAATGTTTTTTATCTGTATACTGCAACCCAGGCAGCCAGGGTTCGATTCCCCAACTATTATATAGGAGTTTGTTTGTATGTATGTTTGTAAGGCTAATTTCTGAAACTACTGAACGAAATTCAAAAAATAACAGTGTCAAATTGATGGAGAAAGTCCCTCTTCCGACATAGGCTATATTTTATGACAAGACCTCTATCTTTGCATAACTAAAATCATAAATTTCTATTAAAGATTTTTTATAATACCTTCTTTTTTTATTAAATATAAAATATTTTATGTCCAGATGCGAGGCATCTCTAATTGTGAGGTCCTGTGCAGCCGCAACTGTCACACACCCCTAAGGGTCGAGTTAGCACAATCATTTAGAAACGGCATTATGAAATGTACAAATTCAAAAAGAACACATTCATTACTGTCCTCTAAACATGGTAATGCATTAGTTACATTTTAATCCTCCGAGCGTCGTGCAAATGAGTAAAACTGTTATGTTGTTTTCTCTGCACTTTGCTTTAAATGCTCAGAAAATATTATTATTTAAACATTATAAAAAAAAAACTTTATTACAAATTTGAATGTAACCCTTGAGAGCATTAATCATTCTTCAATGTACTGAAAATTCATTAAATCTATAGAATCTCGGACAGATGTTGTCCGAACCCCTGTGTAACGGTTAATATTTTAAAAAATGCTGAATCACCATTTTCACTGCCCAAGGGTTTTCATGTATTTTTAAAATAATGCTTATAAATTGCAAGATATTTTTATTAATTAACCACAGTTTGATGCTATAATATCTTTAATATCATTTCTTTCTATATATGATCCAAAATAACATACAGTTTAAAATATTTTTGTCTACAGCCATATAAACATGATTTCTAGAAACGGAAAAAGCCGGGCCAGACAGTTAAAGGGTTAAACTTTGCTTATATTGCAATGAAACCTGGAGCTAAGTGAATGGAATATTATGTTCCAAACACTTAGAGGGTTGAGAAAAAAAGATTTATGATATGTATACTACACTAAAAAACCCGTTATTGAGATAAATTCCATTGACATAAAAAAAAAAAAAATCCATCATACTTTTTTAATTCAATTTCAAGTAGAAAAAAAAACAGAGTTTCAATTATTTCTTTAAGATGGCGATTAGAACTTTATACGACAATGTTAAAAAGAAATTGTTTTAGGAAGGAAAATAATATTTCTTGACCATACATTTTAATACATAAATATAAATTGCTTTTGAATAAATGATTCGAAAGAAAGTCATTTTTGCATAAGCTCATCCAAATAATGTCATTTCTCCCACATCTTGGAAAAAAGAAAATCTTTTTGCAAACAAAGTTATGCGCATTTTTATCGGGTAAGATTTTGACTTAAATTGTAACTATAATTTCCTAAAATATATAATATGAACTTTAAAAAACTCAGTTTTACATAAAAGGCGATTAAAATAGAGAGACAATCTAAAGACGAATTTAGCGTGAATAGTTTTATAACCCATTTTATGTTTATTAAGGTTTTAAAAGTAGTCTCTGATGAACAGCCTGATTAAGGCTTGAAAGAACTAAGATATTTTTAAATTAAATTAACTATTAGCATTTCTTTTTTGATTATTTCAATCTTCTTTTAAGCATAACTGAATGTTTTAAAACTCATATTATATATTTTGACTTTAAAACAGGGTGAAAACTGCATTCTGTCATGTGTTTCTATTTATAACTTACTATTTCAAATATTGTTTTTAATAAAATTAATACTTATAAATTGCTTTCTAAGTTTACAATAAAGTTACAGTTCAATTCTTTGAACAAAATCAAATGATCTCTTGCAATAAAAATTCTAAACCATGTAACCTATTAAATGTCAACTGACTGCAATATTCTCACTAATTCATTATTGGCATTTAATGTTACAGTTTGGCAATAATTATTTGGCTGGCAGAATAACCAAGTAGTATAGTTTATTATTACATGAGGTGAATTAAAAACTTTATCTGTTTATAACTAATAGTGGATTTTGTCATTATTACTAAATAAACGCTGTTTCTCATTAAAAAAGAAACAAAACAAAACAAGTACTGTATAAAAATGAGAGATTTAATTCGTTCTTGTTCTGAAGGTTTAATAGTTAGAAACATGATCCCTATTTATTAATAGTGGTGCCTTTTTAGAGATGATTTTTCAGAGATTATACAAAAGCATGTAAGACAGTCTTCGAAACAATTTTGTAGTTAAACGGATAATTTTGTTTATATTTAACATTAACATGAAATTACAAAAAATCGCAAGTTTAGTAAATTATGTCTATAAAATAAATATAGTTTAAAAAAAACTAAAAAACACCTTTTTAAGTATATCAAACTAAAAAGTGAAAAATAATTCGTACTATAAGCTGAAAACGAAAATAGATGAAAAATACTATATTACTATAAAATCATTGTTATTATAGAAATCAATTAATAAGCAATAAATAAAATTATCGTGGAAAAAAATGTGGGGTGCTTCTTAAGAACTGATCTTAAGAACCAAAAATGTAGACAAGTGCAATGATAAAATGTATATAAACATTAAGTATAGGCTTGAAAAAAAAAATACAATACAGTAGATTCCCTCAAATCCTCACAGCTTGGGACCAGAGGTTTTGCGGATTTTTAGTCATTGATTAGTTTACATTTTTAAACAGTAATTTGAATGTAGTTAACAATAAAATCAAAACCATTATGAAGGCTTATGGTACTTACGTATTAATGCCACCACAGCAGAAGTTGCGTTAATGCTCCAATAAAGAGCAATCTTGTTGTTCGTGCTTTATAGTACATTTTTTTTTTTGCTCATTTCAACGCCATTTTTTAGTGTTTAAGAAATTTTTTAGTGCTTTAGAGCTTTTTTTTGTTTATTATTCGACTTCATTTTTTGTGCGCGCGCGAACAAGATTGCTCTTTATTGGCACATTAGCATGACTTCTGTTGCGGTGGCATTAATAACAGGCATAAATAACAGGCTTACAATACAATAGATTCTCTCAATCCGCACAGCTTAGGAACAGAGGTTTTGAGGATTTTAGAATTTTGCAGATTTCTGGTCATTACTTTGTTTACTTTTTTTTAAACTGTAATTCGAATCTAATTAATAACGCATCTTAAACTATAACGGATGCTTGCAATACAATAACATATTAAAATAAGTAATAAGCTAAAATTTTAAAAAAAAGAGAGCATTTTTAATATGGTTAAAATATTAAATTTTTAAAGGTCAAGTTAATAATCAATAATGTAAGATTACATATTCATTATAAAGATTAAATGTAATTTTTTTTCTAAATATTTAACAAAACTTGCCTCATAAAAGTACATTACAAATCACACCTATATATATATAAGAATGTCTGGATTTCGTATTAATCACAGCACAAAAAAATCTGCCGAACCTAAAATTACTTCTGATAACATCGAGTGCCGCTAAGAAGGGATTTTCGAAAATTCCACCCATAAGGGGGTTAAAAAAAGGAACGAACTTTTAAAAAATTCCTTAAAAATCGGCTTTTGTAGTTATTTTTCAACTGATAACATATTTTAGTGTATTTTTTCATGCTGAATCGAATGACACCAAGCAAATTCTTTTAAGTTCGGTAGTTCGCGAGATACTTCACATTTTCCTGATTTGGCGATGTCTTCGGCGTAAAAACCTGAAATTTTCTATCCTTATCTATATATATATAAGAAAGTCTGGATTTCGTATTAATCACGACCCAAAAAAATCTACCGAATCAAAAATCTTGAAAATTGGGGTAAAAATACTTCTTATAACGTTGAGTGCCGCTAAGACGGGATTTTCGAAAATTCCACCCCTAAGGAAGCGAAAAAAAAGAACGAACTTTTAAAAAATTCCTTAATTTTGTGGGTTTTTTTTGAACTGATAACAAATTTTATTGTATTTTTTCAGGCTGAATCGAATGGTACCAAGCAAATTATTTTAAACCCAGTAGTTCGTGAGATACCTCAAATTTCCCTAATTTGGCGATGCCTTCGGCGCAAAAACCTGAAATTTTCAATCCTTATCTATATATATAAAAGAAAGTCTTGATTTCCTATTAATCACGACACACACACACACACACAAAAAAAAAAAAAAAAAAAAAAAAAAAACTACCGAACATAAAACTTTGAAAATTGGGGTAAAAATACTTCTTATAACGTCGAGTGCCGCTAAGACGGGATTTTCGAAAATTCTACCCCTAAAGAGGGTAAAAAAAATGGTACGAACATTAAAAAAATTCCTTAAAAATCGGATTTTGTGGTTATTTTTCAATTGATAACATATTTTAGTGTATTTTTTCAGGCTCAATCGAATGGTACCAAGCAAATTATTTTAAACCCAGTAGTTCGTGAGATACTTTAAATTTCCCTAATTTGGCGATGCCTTCGGCGCAAAAACCTGAAATTTTCAATCCTTATCTATATAATAAAAGAAAGTCTTGATTTCCTATTAATCACGACAAAAAAAAATCTACCGAACCGAAAATCTTTAAAATTGGGGTAAAAATACTACTTATAATATCGAGTGCCGTAAGAAGGGATTTTCGAAAATTCCACCCCTAAGGGGGATAAAAAAAGAACGAACTTTTAAAAAAATCCTTAAAAATCTGCTTTTGCAGTTGTTCTGCAACTGATATCATATTTAAATGTATTTTTTCATGCTGAATCGAATGGTACTAAGCAAATTCTTTTAAATCTATTAGTTCGTTAGATACTTCACATTTTCCAAATTTGGCGATTTCTTCGGCACAAAAACCAGAAATTTTCAATCCTTATCTATATATATAAAAGAAAGTCAGGATTTCGTATTAATCACGACACAAAAAAAATATACAGAACAAAAATCTTGAAAATTGGGGTGAAAATATTTCTTATAACATCGAGTGCCGCTAAAAATGGATTTTCGAAAATTCCACCCCTAAGGGGGGTAAAAAAAAGAACGAACTTTTAAAAAATTCCTTAAAAATCGGCTTTTGTAGTTTTTCTTAAACTGATATCATACTTTAGTGTATTTTTTTCATGCTGAATCGAATGGTACTAAGCAAATTCTTTTAAATCCATTAGTTCGTGAGATACAGTAGAATCCCTCAAATCCGCACTCCTAAAATCCGTAACTCTCTAAAATCCGCACATATTTTACAGATGTAAACAATGAAGCATTCAGTTCAGATGTAGGTGCAAAATTCGACTTTTTTAGTTTTATATCAATTCCATATATTTTTTTTATTTGTAACTTTTGTTAAGGTTATTGAATTCATGTTTTTTCATGAAGAAATAATATTTTATTTCTGAAAAAAAATAATGATATTGCTGATATCATTGGTAATCACAATCTTACCAAATATATTTTTGTATTAATCAAGCTCTTATACTTATTAAGTCTGGCTAAACCTGAAATAAAGCTTCATTATTTTATGATCTTGATGTGAATTAGTAATGTACCTTTATGAGGCTTCATTGAATAATGTAGGAAAAACACATTTCACCTCTATAATGAATAATTAATTGTATACTATTGATTTATTAATTTAACTTTTGCTTTTAGTATTTTTATCATTTTAAAAACTGTCTAATTTTTCATTATTTTAGTTTATTACTTATTTTAATATTTTAGCATGTTGTAACCATTTGTCGTAGTCGATTGACATGGCTCAGTTATGGATAATGACAAAAATATTTATTAATTATATTTACAAATGAAATTGTTACATGACACGCTCGGAAAGGTAAGTAGCAGAGCTGGCTAAAAGGCGTGCTTGCTGGGCGGAAGCTCCGAGCGTAGTGACGTTAGACGACGCTATCGAGAGCGCTTGCCTCGTCAGCAAGGGTTGCCAGGAGGAGACTGGTTTTGCCAGCAGGGGAGCTAGATTTGGCACATGCAGCCACACACTCCCCCCGCAATACTACACATCATTCTTTTAACCGGGCCGGGAAACGCACAGTTCGTCCCGACCAGGTAACGGTGGGTTTTGTTTGTGTTTGAAGAGGTACAGCGTCTGGTACACTAGGAGTGGGAATGTCAGATGCCAGAAAAGCTGGCTTAATCCTATCGATGGAAATGGTGATTTGACGTCCATTGAAGTCTATAATGAAAGTTTTTTCACGTTTGTCTACCACCTTAAATGGGCCAGCATAGGGATTTTGTAAAGGTTTTTTCACACCGTCATATCTGACGAACACATGCGAACAGTCTTTTAGATGTGGGTGAATAAAAATTGATTTAGTCCCATGTCTGGATGCAGGTGTTGGACGAATGTCCTTAAAATGCTGCTTTAGACATTCAACAAGTTGCTGCTGTGATGCATCAGTTTCAGTGGGGACAAAAATTTCACCAGGAAGCCGAAGAGTTGTGCCATAGACAAGGTCTGCTGCCGTCGCCTGGATGTCCTCTTTGAACACAGAGCGGAAACCAAGTAAGATGGTGGGCAATGCTGCAGTCCACTGGTCAGTGCTATGTGCTTTCAAGGCGGCTTTCAGTGGGCGGTGAAATTCTTCGATCAGGCCGTTAGCTTGTGGGTGATATGGGGAAGACCTAATCCGTTTTATTCCCAAGAAATGGGACAGATTTTGAAAAAGTACACTTTCGAATTGCCTTCCTTGGTCTGTTGTGATATGGGAAGGGCAACCGAACCTGGTAATCCATTGGTTGTAGAAAACTGTAGCTACTGTGTGAGCACTGATATCTGGAATAGCCACAGCTTCTGGCCATCTTGTGAATCTGTCTATCATGGTAAGACAGTAAGAGTTACCCTGGGAAGGTGGAAGCGGGCCAACGAGGTCAAGATGGACATGATCAAATCTCTTAGATTGGCTAGGGAATGAACCCAATGGGGATTTAGTATGCCTGTTAACCTTAGCTTTCTGGCAAGGAATACATTGTCTTGCCCAAGTTGCACAATCTTTATTAATCGAAGGCCAAATAAATCTTGTTCTCACCAACCGAGTAGTACTCATGATTCCAGGATGAGACAAATTATGCAATTGGGAAAAAATTTGTTTTCGTAGAGAGATAGGAATGTATGGTCTGGCAACGCCAGTAGAAAAATCACAATATATAGGAGTTGTATGACCAGGTAAGGTTACTTTTTTTAGTTCCAAATTTTGCGGTTTATCAAGTAAATTTTGTAATTCAGGGTCATTTATTTGTAATTGTGAAATTTCATCAACGTCAATAGGATTTGGCATAGCGATTGAAGCGATTCTAGAAAGAGTGTCTGCAGTGACATTTTCCGATCCTTTTATATGTTGTGAACTGAGATATAAAATCTAGTTGTCTAGACTGCCTTGGCGAATGCTTATCAGTGCGCTGCTGGAAAGCAAATGTTAAGGGCTTGTGATCGGTAAAAAGTGTGAAACATCTCGCTTCAAGCATGTGACGAGAATGTTTAATACCAGCATACGCTGCAAGTAGTTCTCTATCGTATGCACTGTAAGCACGTTCAGCTGGGGAAAGTTTGCGGGAAAAAAACCCAAGGGGTTGCAGTTCGTTTTCAACTAATTGTGATAAAGCTCCACCAATTGCAAAATCTGAAGCATCTACTTGCAAGACTAGGTTAGCATCTGGTTTTGGATGAGCCAAAAGGGTTGCATTTGCAATTAATTCTTTACAATTTTTAAATTCTCTGTCAGCCTCAACCGACCACTCAATTTTCGTTTTGTCATTTTTCTTAACGCCTTTTAAATAGTTACTAAGGACAGTTTGATGTTTTGCGACGTTTGGCAAAAACCGAGGAAAAAAAATCAAAAATCCAAGGAATCTTTGAAGATCTTTGATAGTTTGAGGTTGGGGATAATTTAATATGGGTGCAACCTTATCAGGGAGGGGTTTTGTGCCATGTTGTGAAACAAGGTGGCCTAAAAAGGAAATTTCTGTAACACCAAATAAGCATTTTGAGGCATTAATTGTAAGTCCATATGCATTTAGTCTTTCAAATAGTATGCGTAAATGGTTTTTGTGTTCGGCCTCATCTTGGCTAAAAATGAGCACATCATCTAAATAGACAATACAAAAGGGTAAATCTCCCAGAATTTCATTCATGAATCTTTGAAACGTTTGTGCAGCATTACATAATCCAAAATTTAAAAAAGGGAATTCGAAAAGACCAAACGGTGTAATGACTGCTGTTTTTGGTATGTGATCGGGATGTACAGGGATATGAAAATAAGCTCTAACAATATCAATTTTAGAAAATATTCGTTTTCCATGAAGAGCATTTGAAAAATCTTGAATATGAGGAATTGGATACCTGTCTGGTGTAGTGCATGCATTTAATTTTCTATAATCTCCCACAGGGCGGATGCTACCACAACTTTTAGTAACTACATGTATTAGCGAAGACCATGATGATTTAGAGGGTCTACATATGCCCTGATCAATCATGTACTGAAATTCTTTTTTAACTGATTCGTATAGTTTGGGATTTAATCGTCTCGGCTTACTGTGAACTGGTGGTCCAGTGGTTTCGATATAGTGTACAGTATTATGTGGCACTGATTCGTGTTTAGAATTTATTTTTGTAAGATTGGGATAGTCTGCTAAAATTTTATGATATACTGAATCGCCGGAAATAAGTTTGACAGAGTTTTCAGACTGTTGTGCAAATGTCCCAATTTGTGAAAGTTTTGTCACACTATCAGTGAGCCTACGACGTTTAAGGTCAACAAGAAGGCCAAAATTTTCTAGAAAATCAGCTCCAATAATTGGAATTGGTACATTTGCTATTAGGAATTTCCAATCAAAACTACGCCTTAACCCTAAGTCCACATTGAGTAATTTTGTGCCAAATGTTGATATTTTAGTATTATTTGCAGCAAAGAGTTGTAATGAATCTGGCTGTAAGTTTTTTACATTTTTAGAGGGAGGGATACATGAAACATCAGACCCGGAATCAACGAGGAATTTAAAATGTGATTTCTTATCAAAAACATATAGGCGACACGATTTAAGGGTTATCGGCGTTGAAGTCGCCGAAATTTGAATGTCGATAGCCGACTTTAGTTTTCCGGTTGTTCTTTTACATATTTACAGGGCTCCTGACATATGCGCGCTTTTTTGCCGTAGGTTTGATGATAATAACAAAATTCGTCAGATCTGGATTGCCGATGCGGCGATTTGAAATATCGCCCACGTGATTGATTTCTCGAACGTGAACGCGACCGCGACAATCTTTCAACTTTTTGACTCAACGCTGCAATCTCCGCGCGGAGGGCGGATATTTCGTTAAGCGGCGAGCCGGCAGCAAGCGCCGATTTACCGTGCGAACTTTCACCGATCGCGTACACACTGCTCGAGTCGGAACGTACTTCGGCAATTTTGTCGGCCATTTTAGCTAGGTTTTCCAACGATTCGGAACTTACTGCCAAAATACTCTGCATATCGGCTGGAAGCCTCTGAAACCATAATTTTTTTAAAAAATCGTCCGTAATCGAATTTTTGGCAAGCTGTTGCATCTTTCTTAGTAAGTGGGAGGGCTTTTCATCTCCTAACTGTAATTCTGAGAGCAGTTTTTTAATTTGTTTGTTTTCGGATTCGGAAAATTCTTGAATTCCCAGGTAAAAAAGTCAGCAAAAAACCTTTAAAAAAAACCTTCAGGGAAGCCCAAGGTATTTCGGACAAAAAAACCTGAGAGCTACCTTAAGGTAAAAAACCTGTATTTCCCCTCTATTTTTTTGTCCGAAATACCTTCAGCTTCCCTGAAGGTAATAAAACCTGCGTAATCCCTTGACACTTTGTCCGAAATACCTTAGGCTTGCCTGAAGGTAATAAAACCTGCGTAATCTCTTGACACTTTGTCCGAAATACCTGAAGTACCCTTTAGCTGTGGTTACCCCCACTAGGGGACACCCTGGGAGGTGACCCCTTGGGGGGGGAGAAAGTGGGACGCATAACAAGATTAATTGGTTACAAGACTTTCAAATGGTATGTCACAAAAGGGATATCAGCAAAAGAGCCCTACTTTGGATCCCTTGAAAAATTATGCCCCTTGAAATGTGCACCCCTCTTTCCCCCTTTCTTTGAAATTTTTATTTATTATAAACATTTATCAGAATACCATAAAAAAAGGATCTAAAATGATAAAAATTCTACAATTTCAAAAGCAGAAAAAGTAATGAAATTCTTCGATTGTCCACAGGAAAAATTTTCAAAATTCATATCCGTCGACCCTAAAAAAATCCGAAGAATTTTTTAAATCAATTACAGCTGAAAATTTTTTTAACATGTAGGAATAAAATGTTTAACTCATAACTCATAAATCAGGAATGTGAAAAAAATTGATACAATAATTCACTCTTTTAAAAAATTCACAATATTTCCCAGCCGATTATTTGAAAAAAAAAAAAAAGTCTATTTTGTTGCTTTAAAATAATGAGAAATTTAACAATCTGTTCTCTGTTAAGGATTTAATATCTGCAAACGACAGATAATAAAATGTCAGAATAGACAAGAATGTCACAGAAGTAAAATGAGCTAAAATTTAAAAGATACTGAATATCTATTTCTAAATTGCAAATATATTTATATAGATAATAAAGATATTTGAACGCACAAATCCTTTAGCAGATGCAGATTAATTAGGCAGATACTTTATGTGCCCATGATCCTTCTATAATTATTATATTTAATAGTACAACACATTTAATAATATTAAAAAGTATTTCTTTTAAAAAGTATTTTTTTTAAAACATAGTATGTTGTTTGTATGAGATTTTTAAAGTGAGTCAAACTTTTTAAAAGTTATTTTAGTCTATTTTATATTATCACTGTTGATTGGTATTTTCTATATTTTTATAAAATATATATAAGCTGATGAGAATGATATACAGTATACACAATTAAAGAGACCTACCTTGGTTGTCATTAAAATGAAAATAAAATACAAACATAGAAGAAAAAATTATTTTATTTTTTTCGCTTTATGGCATGTATTTAATTTTTGCCTGATTGCTCCTCTGACCATTGACACTGACACATGCTCAAACTTTTCAATGGTGTGACAGATTATGTCATTTATAATTTCCTCATCTAGTACATGTGTCTTTGCAGACCTTTTGTTGGGGCACCGCAAGACACTTTCAGATAGGGTTTCGTGACCAAAACAAACAAGTAGCAGGTCCCCAACATATTTTGAGTAATGATTTGCTCTGCATAGAGAGACTTTTTGTTTCGGGATCATTATTGACCCAAACTTAATCTTATTTTCTTCTTGCGGTTCTTCTTGCTTTTCCCTGAGCTGCCTTTTCTTTTCTTTATACTTTTGCTTCATAACCTTGTATTTCTCGTTCTTTTTTTGCAATAAATTTTCTTGGTCGAGAATTTTTTCCTGTAATTGCTGGATCTCTATTTTTGTTCTTTAAGGGGTCTCAGGACTCTTAAATTTTCAAAATTTTCAAAAAAAATTTTTTTCTTATGTTAAACTACTTTCTTTTCTGAACATTTTGATGTAAAAATTTTCTTGAAATTCCCATTAGAACAGAAGTTATGGCTTTTAGAAGCATACCCACTCAAAGCTGAAATGACAGTTTAAAATTTAAAGGGACAGCCGACTACCATATGTTCTTTGTTTACATCGTTGCTGTACCGTGTTTACATTCAGAATTTCTTTTAAACCCCATGTTTTTATAGTCCCATGTTTTTATACTCCATGGAGAATATCAAGTAAGCATCCAACCTACAATATACACCTTTGTGTGTCAAGTCAAACAAGTTATTTGCTTTTGAAAACAAGCTGAAATAAGCACATGTTTGTGAGTTACTTTGCGGCGTGCTTTATATGAGTTTATCTTATGATTGCGATTTGTTTATATTGTTTTATAGAATGGAATCAAATAAAAATAAAAGGAGATCAGGTGAAAGGCCTCGAAAAAAAAGGTTTAATGGCAATAAATACGTTAATGCTAAAAAATCACAGAAAGATAGAAAAATAAGTGCATCAAATCGAAAGATAAAATCCTCTTATACCAAGGAAAGCCTTAGTAAATCATTTTTAGGCTATAGAATGATGGATATTGCATTATTATTTGAAAATTTAGAGAAGCATTTAGTGTGCAAGACTTGTAAAGGTGAAATAAAAATCGTAGAAAAATCAGTTTCTGGATTGAGCAGCACTTTCCAAATCTCATGTAAGATCTGCAAAGAAAACAATATTTTCAGGAATAACAAATTTCTTGGAGCTAAATCAAATATTCCTGAAATTAACAGGCGGGCAGTTTTTGCCATGAGATGTATAGGCAAAAGCTTCACAGATTTAAAAACATTTTGCAGTGTAATGTGCTTACAAAATCCTGTGTCTCAAAAATCATATGATGCTATAAACAGAAAAATTTGTACAGCTGCATCATCCACTGCTGAAATTTCCATGCACAATGCTGTGCTTCAAGAAAGTTCTATGACTGATGGTAGTATCGATATAACTGTCAGTGGTGATGGCACCTGGAAGACAAGGGGCCATTCATCTCTTATAGGTGCATGTGTTGTTATTGGAGCTAATTCAGGTAAAGTCATTGACACGCATGTTATGTCATCGTTCTGTAAAGGATGCGAATCCTATAAAGGTGCGAAAAGTGGTGAGCGCTTTCAAATGTGGAAGAAAAATCATGCTAAAGTGTGTAAAAGAAATCATGATGGATCGGCGGGGAAAATGGAAGTATCAGGCATGGTCTCAATATTTTCTCGATCGCTTGAGAAGCACGGTGTGAGATATGTAAATTATATAGGAGATGGCGACACGAAAACTTTTTTGTCACTGAAAGATAAAAAACCTTATGATGACATCAATATCAATAAAGTAGAGTGTGTTGGTCACGTTCAAAAAAGAATGGGTTCCCGTTTGAAAAAACTGAAAATGCAAATGCAGAAAACAAAACTTTCTGATGGAAAAACTATCGGTGGAAAGGGACGATTGACTGATTCTTTAATATTAAAACTTTCATCTCATTATGGAAATGCAATAAGGGGAAATTCTAAAAGCGTGTCTGAAATGAGAAGAGCGATTTGGGCTGTGTGGTCTCATACAGCATCGTCGGACAAGGAACCCATGCATTTTTTTTGTCCTAAAGGTGAAAATTCATGGTGTAAGTATAACAGAGCTGCGTTAAATAATGAACATTTTACTCACAAGAATACTGTTCCTTTGCCTGTTATGCTTGCTATAAAGCCAATTTTCAAAGATCTTTCCCATCCTGATTTATTGAAGCGTTGTCTGGACGGTAAAACTCAGAACCCAAATGAATCATACAATTCCACACTTTGGAAATACTGTCCAAAGACTATTGGAAGTGGAAGAAAAATCACAGAAATTGCAGCATCCATCGCTACAGTTATTTTTAATGATGGTACTAAGGGAATTATCGAAGTAATGAAAAACTTAGATTTAGCTATATCTAAATGTGCATTAGAAAACTTTTGCGAGAAGGACAAAATTCGTATACAAACTGCCGAAAATCGTGCAAAAGCTGCAACACACGAGTACCGCAAAGCTAGAAAAAGACAAAAAATTTCAGAAAATGAATCTAACAAACTGTTAGAAGGCACAATGTATGCATCGGGTGCATTTTAACTGCAAAATTCAAAAGACAGTTTTCTTTATTTGTTAATTTTTATGCTTGTTAGTAACTTTTCTTTTTTTTCAAAAACTGTTAGTGAAGTTTATGAAATCTAAAAGATGCATTTATTTTGATATAAGGAATAACTTATACTTCTGTTACTTATGTAACAATTGCTTACATATATCACAATCTTCAAATTTAGCAAAAAGTTTTTTTTTTGTTAAAATAACTGATGGGAAACATTTTTCAAGGTAAGATATATCTCTTATTACAGTTTAATCATTGTTAAATATAAATGTTCTGAATATAAATTCAGTGTTAAATATAAATGTGTATTTGTTGAAAAGTTATATGCATGTAATGTGATCTTGTGGGGGGGGGGGGAGGCAAGATATCTCATATCGACAATGTTGAAAATGCATCGGGATTCTTTAAAAAAAATGATTTTTTTGTTAAATACACTGAAAATAAATATTTTTAAGTGTGATATCTATTTCGTATTACAATTCAATCATATTACATTCATAAATTAAAAAAATTTTGTGACAATTTATTATCTAGATGCAGTTTTCTCGATTTCTTAGATTTTATGCTTGAGCACAACATTTTTCTAAAACCGATAAAGAAATTCGCATAAATCTTGGTAAATACATTCAGTTTTATTCAAAGAGTAACCTATACTTGTGATTTAGTTATAAAAATTACTGTTTTTTGGTTGAAAGGTTTTATATATGCATGTATTTGATCTTTCATGGGGAAAAAAAAGCGAATTTCTCATATCAACAACATTGAAAATGCATCGGGATTCTTTAAAAAAAAATGATTTTTTTGTTAAATACACTGAAAATAAATATTTTTAAGTGTGATATCTATTTCGTATTACAATTCAATCATATTACATTCATAAATTAAAAAATTTTTGTGACAATTTATTAACTAGATGCAGTTTTCTCGATTTCTTAGATTTTATGCTTGAGCACAACATTTTTCTAAAACCGATAAAGAAATTCGCATAAATCTTGGTAAATACATTCAGTTTTATTCAAAGAGTAACCTATACTTGTGATTTAGTTATAAAAATTACTGTTTTTTGGTTGAAAGGTTTTATATATGCATGTATTTGATCTTGCATGGGGAAAAAAAAGCGAATTTCTCATATCAACAACATTGAAAATGCCGGGATTCTTTAAAAAAAATGATTTTTTTGTTAAATACACTGAAAATAAATATTTTTAAGTGTGATATCTATTTCGTATTACAATTCAATCATATTACATTCATAAATTAAAAAAATTTTGTGACAATTTATTATCTAGATGCAGTTTTCTCGATTTCTTAGATTTTATGCTTGAGCACAACATTTTTCTAAAACCGATAAAGAAATTCGCATAAATCATGGTAAATACATTCAGTTTTATTCAAAGAGTAACCTATACTTGTGATTTAGTTATAAAAATTATTGTTTTTTTGTTGAAAGGTTTTATATATGCATGTATTTGATCTTGCATGGGGAAAAAAAGCGAATTTCTCATATCAACAACATTGAAAATGCATCAGATTCATGTTAAAAATAGTTTTTTTCGCTAAATGTCTGAAAGGAAACATTTTTAAAGGTAATATCTATCTATTATTATAGTTTAATAATATTATATTCAAAAAATTTAATAATTTTGACAGAATTTAATCTTTAAATGCATTTTTCTCAGTTTCTTAAATTTTATGCTTGCGCGCAACTTTTCTCAGGAACTAATAAAGCAATTTCTATGAAACTTGTTAAATATCTTCATTTTAAGGCGAAGAATAACTTATACTTCAAATTTAGTGTTATAATTGAATTAATTATTTAAAATTGGCAATTTTTTAATAAAAAAATTTATTTTTTCAAATTTTTTAAATTTAAATTTAAATTTTGAATAAAATAAAATAATTTATTGCTCAAAAATGAAGTATACGTTCAAGATACATCAGTTTTACATCATTATCAGTATTTTGGGGAGCTCTTGAACCAATAGTTTTGCTACAATCTTGCACGCAGTGCATGCAAGTAAAAAAAAAAATTCTAATTTTTTATTAAAATTAAACATAAGGAAAATAAAATTAATTTTCATTATGGGATATTGAAAAAATTATTTTAAATAGAATGAATATTAAGTTGTCTATATTTAAAATTTTGTGCATTTATGTTTTATAGAGACTGAGAAAAAAAATAAAATGTAACATGTTGTTAGATTGCACCGAAAGATAAAAAGTAAGACTCCTTAGACCCCTTAAGATGCTTTCAAAATTTGCACAATCTGTGCAAATTGCTGCCTTCTTGTCAACAAATTTGCTCCGAATTTGTGAAAAGAATTCCTTCTGATTGTTCTTTTTTGGATGAACTGTTTTTTTCCTGTAATAAAAATAACTCAATAAATAAACAAGCAAAATACATATAAAAAAAAACTTATAATAGTGGGACACTGGATGTGTATAGGATGAATAACTGGACACAGACCTTATCGATAACTAACGACTTGTGGTTCAGAGAGACCATCAATGCCAAAATAGTTAAAAATTTTAAAGCTACTAAAATCCCTAAGTTTTTCCTGAACAACCTGCCCTCCTTAATTTAAAAATTTTTTTTAATTTTCTAAAAATTCGAACAAAACATCCTCCTCTCCATAAATATCACTAGAACAAATTATATCAAAGGATTGTTAAACAGAAATCACATCGATGAAAAGCAGCGTTAGAAATATGCAACTAAAGAAATGAATTTGACAACTACAAAATTATTCTCTGTAGTCAAATTTGACGCCCAGATTTTTTTAAAAAAGTGTCTAGTCTGAAAATTTAAAAATAAAAAACATCGCAAATTTTGACCAAAAAAAAAAACAAAAAAAATTCTGTCAGTTGTTTGTATAAAAAAAATCGCCATTTTCAGTAAAAAGTTGCAAAAAAGCGATTTTTTTTTTTAAATCTAAAAATAGTAAAAAAAATTTTTAAGGCAATAAAGAGGAAAAAAAAAAAAAATACATTTCTACAATGGATTGCAAACAGAAATAGAAATTTCATCAGAGTAATCACTGGAAAAACACAATTTTCGTCAAACTGCGAAAAAAAAGTTCTAATTTCGTCAAAAAAATCTCGGGGTAAATGCAAACTTTGTCATGATATCTCAAAAAAAAAAAAAAAAAAAAAAAAAAAAAAATGCAAATTTCTACAAAAGATTGTGAAAACAAATTATAATTTTGTCACAATCTCTAGAAAAACGTGAATTTTGTCAAAGAATTACAGAAGAAAAAAAAATTTAAATCTTGTCTTAGGAAATAAATCTGCAAATTAAATCACGCAATAAAATCTGTAAATTCCATCAAAGGTTTGTGTAAAAAAGCAAATTTCTTCAAAGAATCACAAAAAACCCTGCGACTTTCACAAAAGGATTGCGAAAAAAACGGGGAAAGGGGGGGGGGCATCCTATTCACAGCCCTTCCTTTTCTACTATAACTTTTAAAAACTGAATTTCAGATTCTTTTTTTTTTTTTTTTTTTAAATTAAGAATGACCCCTTGAACTTGATTCAAATGTAGATGCATTATGTTTTTATTATAAGTATCATTTATTTCTAAATTTAACTAATTACAAATACTGGATAAAATTTTGTTTTAGTATTGGAAGAAGTTGCCAAGTTTTAATTTCATTTTACAGATTAAGTGCATGTTTCTATCAATTTCTAAATATATCAATAATTAGAAAAGCTTTACACCAATTTTACAGTTGCTTAAATAAGTATAATCTTAGAGATTAATTTCTTTACTCTTTAAATAAAAATAAGTATTTGTGCTTTTCCAAAAAGTAGAATCAAGAATGATTATGGAAGGAATTTTCTGATAAATTAAGGTAGGAGTGCACAACCTTTTCAAGAGAAGGGCCACTTACAAATATGTCTGGGTAGTCGAGGGCCATTTCAATAACATGAAGAGAATTCGATTTTGAGCAGGTGATCTGTGGCCTATAACTAGATAAAAATTATGGTTTCAGAGGGGAGTGGGGAAGTTATTCCTTAAGTTCACATATACCTAATCAAAATATCTAATTCAATCAATCGGTAAGTATATATCAGCAGTTTTTATGTTTGTATATAACAGATATACCAAGGATTCTTTACAAGATGTAATAATATTCCTCGGCTTTATTTAGGAAAGTAAATTTTGTTTTATTAAAATTGCTAAAAAAACAAACATAAGTGGTTGGTGCCGAAATTTTTTTTTTTTAAGTTTATCAATGAAGAAGAGGGAAGCAGCTGATCAACAAGATTCTTTCATGCATGATCAAAGAAGTTCCCGATTTTTCTGCACCTGATCAACAAATTTTGCAATTTTCCCATGCTTGATCGAAAAAACAAACATAAGTGGTTGGTGCCGAAATTTTTTTTTAACTTTATCAATGAAGAAGAGGGAAGCAGCTGATCAACAAGATTCTTCCATGCATGATCAAAGAAGTTCCCGATTTTTCTGCACCTGATCAACAAATTTTGCAATTTTCCCATGCTTGATCGACGAAATTTGCACTTTTGCAAAATCGATCAATATAAATTCTTACCTTTTATGAAACTGATCGATGAAATCCGCGATTTTTTCAAGGCTGATTGACGAAATTCTCAATCTTTCCGAACCTGATCCAGGAAATTTGAGATTTTCCGAACCTGATCCAGGAAATTTGAGATTTTCCGAACCTGATCCAGGAAATTTGCGATTTTTTCGAACCTGATCGACGAAATTCGTGATTTTTACGAGCCCGATCGATGAAATTCGTTATTTTTACGAGAATGATCGACGAAATTCGCTATTTTTCCGAGAATGATCAACGAAATTCGCAACTTTTACAAGCCTGATCGACAAAATTCTGATTTTTACTAGCCCGATCGACAAAATGCATGATTTTTTCGAGCCTGATCTAAAAACTCGCGATTTTCAGAGCCTGATCGTTGAAATTCGCGATTTTTCCGAGTCTGATCGAAGAATTTTGCGATTTTTTCCGAATCTGATTGCTGAAATTCATGATTTTTCCGACACTGATGAAAGAAAATCTCGATCTTTCTGAGTCTAATCGAAAAAATGTACGATTTTTACGTAGATAATAAAGAAAATTCATGATTTTTATGATGACGATCGAAAAAATTTACGATCTTTCCGCACCCAATCAACAAAATTTGCGATTCTTCCTTGCATGATCGATAAAATTCTTGTTTTTTTTCAGGACCATATCGCTGAAATTCATGATTTTTCTGCAGCTTATTGACAAAATTCGCTATTTTTACGTACTTCATCGACTAAATTTGCAATTATTATGAATTCGATTCACGAAATTCGCGACTTTTACGAGACTCATTGATAAAATTCTCGATTTTTACGAAGTCGATTGGTGAAATTTGCGATTTTATTTGAGCCTGTTCGACAAAATTCTCGATATTCTTCCGTCCAATCAACGAAATTTGAAATTGTTCGGGACCCGATCACTAAAATTCATGATTTTTCCGTGCCCGATCGTTGAAATTTGTGTTTTTTCGGTTTTAATTGACGAAATAACGCATTTTTTCGTGCCAAAACAACTTAATTCGCTACTTTGAACTAATTCTATTTTCACTAATTTTGACGAATTCTGCAGTTTTTTACGTGACAAGATAAGAGTTCGATTTTTTTTCTCTTGATAAATTGACAATACTCATGATTGTTTCGCAGCCGATATAGAATTTTTCAATTTTTCTGCACATAATCGCAAAATTTGCAATTTTACCTTGCCTTATCAATGAAATTTGCAATGTTTTTGTCCTTGATCGACAAAATTCACGATTTTTTTTCATGCCGGATTAACAAATTTCCCATATTTCTCATTTGAATTTAAAATTGAAATAAATCCTCATAGAATAAGTCAAATTAAAAAAGTAAAAGCAATCTACACACTTGGAACTTTTAATACATAAAATGATCTACAAATGATTAAATTCATAAGTATAGTTTTCATTCATTCAGTCATGATTCGAGAAAACATGCGATTTTTTCGCAGCCGATGAATTTAATTTGCAGTTTTTTTTTGGGGGGGGGGGCAGGGCATATCATTACTTATGCTGATGTTTTTTATATCCGATCAACGAAAAGTGCGATTTTTCGCATCCGATCGATAAAATTAGTGATTTTTCGTGCCCGATTTTAACGAAATTTAGGATTTTTTTCTTGACCTATGCACAAGAACTGCAATCTTTTCCAGTTGTAAATTGACGAAGTTTGCGGGCCACACGATATCCTCATTTTTTCGTCAAAGTTCTTGTATTTCTCCGATATTTTGATAAGATTCGCCTCTTTTCTGCGACTTTTTGACAAAATGTGCATATTTTCCATGATCTTTTGCTAAATTCGAGCATTTTTCATGTTTTTTGACAAAGTTTGAGTATTTTTCTGCAACCTGTTCACGAAAATCGCGTTATCACCCGCGATCCTCAGAAGAAAATAGTATTTTTTCTGCGACCGTTTGACTATTACAGGGTTCATACAGAGTTTGCTAAATGAAAAATAAGGACTCTGTAAGGACTTTGTAAGGGCTTCGTTAAAAGAAAAATAAGGACTTTCTAAAGTTAAAAAAGAACAGTACATATAATTACTTACATTAAATTTTAATCGTGATAGATTGAAATTTTACATAAAACATAATTATGTAATTATATAACAAAATATATAACATTAGTTGGCTAGCAACTGTTTTTTAGCATCTATTTCTTTGGCCAGGGAGGAAATTTTTTTCTTTTGCAGATTTTCTAAAATTGTTCAATTTTATAAATAATTGAATATCTTTAGTTGATTCAGCTTTATCAGCTAATTCATTGGCTTTTTTTTCTAAATACAATACTTCTTTTTCAAAGAGGTTATATATTTTTTTCTTTATAAAACCTAAGTCATCTTCAATTAATTTCCTTTTATTTCCTGTAGAGGAAGACTGTTGCTGTTAACCATGCTACACATATCCAGTGAAATAATAAGCAGGGATGGGAGCTGCAAAAAAGCAAAAAGACTGAAAACATACGTGAACGGAAAATTGAACCATACTGTATTCACATGCATGAATGAAAAATTGCACCACATTTCGATCACACGTGCGAATGAAAAATTGCACAACATTTTGTTTGTGAAAGATAATTCAAGTAACAAAAGCAGGTCTTGATTTCCAAGCAAATGAAGACAAGCACACCAGCCTGTATATTACATTAGAGGAGTAAATTACAAATTCTCATTTTCTCCCCCCCCCCCTTATCACAAAAATTTTATATCTATTCCCAATACCCAGTGGCGTAGCTAAGGGGGGGCAAGAGGGGCGTCCGCCCCGGGCGCCAAGGCCTAGGGGTGCCAAATTGAGAGAAATTGTTATATATCTATATTGGGGTGGGGGCACAAAATTTCTTGCTGGCCCCGGGCGCCAAAAAACATAGCTATGCCACTGCCAATACCATAATCGCTGCCCTCTCCAACTCTCTTTTTAGATGCAAAAATTGAACTTGTTCATTTGCAAAAGAAACATTAAATGCAATAATTATTGTTTTAGTAATAATGTATAAATAATTAAAGCCAATATTATTTTTTTTAAACTATTAAGAGAAATTTTCTTTACTTTTTTAAAAAATAAATGAGCAAGATACAAATTAAATTATAAAATAACTCTTATTTGAGTGTAGAAGATAACAAGTACTATTATTGTTCGCATTTCTTTTAAAAAGGTGCAAAACTGATTTATTGAAAAAGACATTTTTCTTGAAAAAAGAATGCTTTTCTTGAGTAAAGGGGTACTTTTTGTTTAATGAGTGGGTGTTTTCAGAAGTTACATTCACTCAGAAAGATTTGGAACAATGAAAAACAGATTGTGAAGGAAGCAGGAAAATCTGTTTTTGGAGCAGCAAATAATAATAATAATTTGGAAGCAAGAAAATTTTTTAAACAGAAAAATTCTATTCTGGCATTAACTTTTTTTTCGTCCCCTTTGACCAAAATTGAGTTTTTAAGCGATTTTTTGACGAAATCTGCCGTTTTTTCGCGATCTTTTGACTAAATGTGCTGTTTTTTCGCGATCTTTCGGCGAAATGTGACGGTTTTTCGTGATATTTTGGCGAAAGTTACCGTTTTATCACGATTTTTTTTATGAAAATTACCGTTTTTCGCAAATTTTTTGTCAATGCGTGCCGTTTTATCGCGATTTTTGGATGAAATTTGTCGTTCTTTTACGCGGTTTTTTGAGGAAATTGACTTTTTTTCGGATTTTGTAACAAAATTAGCCGTTTTTTGCGAATCTTTTGACGAAATTTACCGGAAATTATTCGTTATTTCGCGATTTTTTAACGAAATTTGCCTTTTTTGCGATTCTTTGACGAAATGTGCCGAACTTTCGCGATCTTTTGAAGAAAGTTATAATTTTATCACAATTTTTTGATGAAATTTGCGTTTTTCGCGAATTATTTTGAAAAAATTTGCCGTTATATCACGATTTTTTGAGGAAATCTGCCCTTTTCTCGGGATTTTGTAACAAAATTAGCCATTTTTTCGTGCATTTTTTGAAGGAATTTGCTGGAAATTACTCGTTATTTCGCGATTTTTTAACGAAATTTTTCTTTTTGCGATTTCTTTGACGAAACGTCCCGCAGGAAGCATAAGCTCCATTTTTTTGCGTCTCGTCGCCGATTTTTTACGTATACGCGCGTCCGCGGCATTCCTGTAAACAAAAAATTCCCATCCCTGAATAAGACCACGATCAAATACAGATCAGCGGATTATAGAAGAGATTGGCTTTTATTGGATTGATTTGGCAATTATTTGGCGAAATATCTTTTCTTTGTTATTCATTTCTCTATTTCAAAGAAAAGGAAATTTTAGATGGTCAATACTGATTATAATTGGTGTTTGTGGATACGAGGAAATCGGGAAACGAAAGAGGCAGCTTTAATGTCCAATCAGAAATAAGAATTATAACAAATAAACTTGATTTTTTTTTTTCAGCTGCCATATTTGGCAGATTATGAATGTTTCAGAGGTGATTCCGAGTGAAAATTTTTTTTCCGGAAATTCACATCGCATTTTCGGAAATCGGCGGCGCAGGGGGAGGAGGATTCCACGAGTTACCCCCCCCCCCCTTGGAGGAGGGGTTTATCGGCGACCTTCAGACGAAATCGGCGATTTATCCACGATATTTAACAAAATCGGCGATTTATTGCGATCTTTTGTCGAAATCGGCGGTTTTTCTGCGATCTTTAACGAAATCGGCGTTCTCCCGTTGTTTTTTTTATGAAATCGGCGTTTTTTCGACGATCTTTAGGCAAAATTTACATTTTTACGCGATCTTTTCTCAAAAACGGCGTTTTATCCCCGCGATCTTTTGACGAAATCGCCGTTTTTTCCGTGATCTTTTGATGAAATCGGCGGGTTTTTTTCAATGATCTTTTGACAAAATATTTTTGAGCTATCTTTTATCGAAAACGGCGTTTTTTTCCGCGATCTTTTAACGAAATCGGCATTATATCAGCAATCTTTAGACGAAATCGACGTTTTAACGCGGTCTACAGACGAAATCCGCGTTTTATCTGCGATATTTGGTGAAATTGCCGTTTTTTCCGTGATCTGCACAGGAAATTCGCATTTTCTAGCGATTTTTTGGCAAAGTTCGTTGATAAAAACATCGACGAAATCGTCGTTTTCCCGTGAAATATTGACGAAACTTGTGCTTTTTCGGCGAACATTTCACGAAATTTGCATTCCTCCGCGATTGTTTTTTCCGCGCGCTAAACCGTACAAGTTGGCAACTATGCGGAACTGACAACCCAATTTAAAATTTTCGGAAGAGGATGCCTTAAATTTTCAGAAATTTCGGACGAGAATCGCCCCTGGAATGTTCGGCGATTTTTTTAAAACATTTTACGGATCGCGTTAATATTGAGCTCACGTTAAAAATAAGGACTTTCCATAAAAAATAAGGACTTTAAGGATCCTTATTAAGGACTATCGAAATATAAGGAGTTTATAAGGACTTTTAAGGTCCGTGCGAACCCTGTATTATTATTATTTTTTTTTTTTTTTTGAGATACTTTGGAGCAATTTGCACTTTTCCTGCAATGCTTTGAAGAAATTTGCTTAATTTGGTGCAGTTTGTACCTGCTTTTTGTTGTATTTCTTCTATTACACCCCCCCCCCCCCGATAAAAATGCCAACAAATTTTAATGCATATTTGCATAGATTCCAGGGATAATAAAATTCTTCACCGAAAAAGCTGAATTCTGCGTTTCTGCGGAAAAGTAGCATGTCTACACTTAGAAGATGTTTTACGGCCAAACGGTACAAGTTGGCAAATACTCAACACACATTTCGACAATTGACCGCGCAAGTGCAAAATTTGACAAGGGACTGCAAAAAACAGGGATGGGAACTGCAAAAAAGCAAAAAGACTGAAAATACGCGTGAACGAAAAATTGCACCATATTGTATTCACACGCGCGAATGAAAAATTGCACCACATTTTGATCACACTCGCGAATGAAAAATTGCACCACAAGTAAGGGGGTACTTTTTGTTTAATGAATAGGTGTTATCAGAATACAGAAGTTACTTCACTGAGAAAGATTTGGAACAATCAAAAAAAGATTGTGAAGCAGGAAAATCTGTTTTTGGAGCAGCAAAAAGAATAATTTGGAAGCAGGAAAGTTAGTTTTTTGAACAGAAAAATTCTATCCACCAGGCATTAATTTTCTTTTCTGCTCCTTTGACGAAAATTGCGTTTTAATGCGATTTTTCGACAAAATTTGCCGTTTTTTCGCGATTTTTTGGCGAAATTTGCCGTTTTTTCGCGATTTTTTGACGAAATGTGATGGTTTTTCGCGATATTTTCACGAAATGCGCCGGTTTTTCGCGATATTTTGACGAAAGTTACCGTTTTATTGCGATCTTTGGACGAAATTTGTCGTTTCAATCGCTAAAAAATCGCGATTTTTTGAGGAAATCTGCCTTTTTTTCGAGATTTTGTAAGAAAATTAGCCATTTTTTCTCGAATCTTTTGACGAAATTTGCGGGAAATTATTCGTTATTTCACGATTTTTTTAGTGAAATTTCCTTTTTTGCGATTCGTTGACGAAATTGTACCGTTTTTCCGCGATCTTTTGACGAAATGTTCTGTTTTTTCGCAATCTTTTAAAGAAAATTACCGTTTTTTGATAAAATTTATCGTTTTTCGCGAATGTTTCGACAAAATTTTCCGTTTTATCACGATTTTTGGACAAAACTTGTCATTTTTTTCGAGGAAATAAGACTTTTCCGGGATTTTGTAACAAAATTAGCCATTTTCTCGCTACTTTTTTGACGAAATTTGCCCGAAATTATTCGTTATTTCGCAATTTTTTAACGAAATTTGCCTTTTTTGCGATTCTTAGACGAAAATTACGCGTCCCGCGGGACGCGTAAGCTCCATTTTTTAGCGTCCCGTTGCCGATTTTTTGTGTATTTTACGCGCTATAGCGTGTCCGTGTCATCCCTGTTACATATTTCTGAAATCCGCGGAAAAAAGCGGAATTTTTGGGGTGAAAAATCTGAAACTTATCAAAATAACAAAAAAGCGGAAATCCGCGGAATTTCTTAAAATAACAAAAAAGCGGAAATCCGCCAAAAAGCGGAAAATTCCCATCCCTGAAAAAAAAAAACGTGCAATTTGTAAACAAGCTGTGCAAAAAACACACTTCAAAAACAGACCGTGCAAAAAATGCACATTTCTTCCAAAGACTGTGCCAAAAACATGAATTACAAACTGACTATGAAAAAAAAAAAAATCGTGTAAAGATTGCACAGAAAATGCAAATTTCCCCCATATCAAAACAACATAACATGTATTTTCATTAATCATTAAATTAATATGCAACCAATATTTACATGCAAAGTTTTTGGTTTTACACAAAGAAAAAAAGTATTTTTCGGACGACTGCTTTGAAATATTGTGAAATACAACAATTCGTAATTTTTTTTTTTTTGAGGGGGGGGGGGGGCTTTTATTTTCAAACAGGGCTTTTTGCAATATTCTCAATCTTAATACAGACATGTCTCAAATTTTTTTTTTTTCAATCTTGTAACTGATCATTTCACACATTCAATCATTTAAAAATCCATTATTTTCAGTTAAAAGTAATATTTAATATGCATTTATTTTCTCACAAATGTATTAACAAAATATCTTAAATCAGAAGTGTAAAAATATAGTAAAAATTTAAAAGCATTCTTTCAAGGATTGAATTTTACATGAAATATTAGACGAAAACCAACAAAATAAATTTAATGATGAGAGACTGTCTACTGGGATCAAGATTTTTGTTTTAAATTTAGATTAAATCTATCCCTATTTCAGAAAAATCTGGACCTTTGACTTTATGTTCTGAATAGACCCCTGTACAATGAAATTTTAATTTTTAATCATTATTATAAACAAAAAGCTTTAGAGAAATCATAACTGGATTTTTTTTTTTTTTTTTTAATCCCAGTAAAAATTACAAACATAAGTACTTTAATGTCAGTTGGGTGCCAGTGAGCAAATACTTTAACATTGCACTGATCAACTGTCAGGAAAAAACCTGGGTCCCAGGATTTTTCAAATCCAGCGGCATCACTGAACTTTATTCTATTATTTAGGGTAATTACCAAAATTTTCGTCATTACTACATGCATTTGAATCCCACCATAGTATAAAGTATTGATAATTTAAATTATGCTAACCGAATGATGGGAAAAGAGTAGCAAAAAAAATGCCAAAATATTTGGCGAATTGTCACTGGTGCCCAATTAATATAAGTACTCATATATATATAAATATTTAAATGCTTACCCTTTGGGAACCAAGTTTTCCTTTTCAGTACTTTTCTTTCTTTTGGGCAAAACTTGGACAATTGGCAAATCCTTTACCGATATCTTCTCATTAGCCAACTCGTCAATAGTAGAATCCATACATTTCTTGTCATCTAAAATTATTATTATGCATCAATTTTTGAAAAAATTTTCACAATTATTTCAAGGTAAGCAACAGATATGTTTGAGGTCTGCAGAATGAATTGGCTATTTTTAAATTAATCGTCAATCTCCACATGCAAACATTCAAATTAATTTTGTAAAAAACCAATAAAATCAATATATAGTTTGCAGTTTTGAATGTGATCGCAAATTTTTTTTCATGGTTTAGAAGTCATGATAAATTTTAATGAAATTACTTTGCAATTTTGTAATTACAATCAATTAACATAGCAATATTTTTAGAAAATTAAGAGACAAACAAAGAAATATTAAAAATTACAAAAGTAAGCTTGGATTTTAATAAATTTTCTATCTAAATATAGAAAATCACATTATAAAACTTCGATATTATATACCTTACACTAGGCTGACAAAATTTAAGTTAAGGTTTTTTTTATTATTTTTTTTAAGAATAGCAATGATTTTAAAGAATCAAATGCAAACATTTATATATATATATATATATGAACAAATGAAAGCCATATTGAACATTTCTATAACCCTCCCAAGACAGTATAAACTATGACTACAAAAAAAAAAAAAAAAAAAAAAAATCTGGACTGCCACACAAACATATCTGTTCCATATATCACAAAATCACATAAATCGGTAAGAATTCTTATTATACATACCTCCAAACTGTAATAAGTGAGCAGGATAACAATTATCTTGCCATTTCACTTCTACAGTCGCAGAAGTACTCCAAGGTTGATATCAACATGTTCTAAAATGTTCTTCGGCAAAGCATCTTTTGTTTTCATGACAGCGAATTTTTTCTCTTCGAAAAAATGCACAAGTATAAAATCAAATTGCGCCATTTCAACACGTAAATAGTAAAAATCAATAAATAACAAAGATTAACACGCTATACGCTAGAAAGAGAGAGCGAGAGAGACCCAACTATACGCTTACTTCACTTCAGTTGTGATTCGGTATCAGTGCACGTAAGTTCAAAATTAAATAATTTGATGGATATATTTATAATGGATTTTTTAGTCCATAAATAATTATAATCATAAATAATTGTGTAGGTTCAAATTTATGTTTATAAATTTATAATTTGAGATATAATTTTGAGCCTAGGTCCAGATAGATATTTCAATGCTAGTGAGACAAGATTGACCAATCAGAAGCTAGCAATTTTGCAACAGGAGAAAAGTTCACAAGAATGCAGACTTCTGATTGGTTAATCTAGTTTGGCTAACAGCGAAAAATCTATCTGGCCTTCGTTTTTTAAATCCTGAATGTATTTATGAAAATGAAAACTAAAAATTGTAAACAGGTGTGCTATAGGAAAATAATCATAATTTTATTTAACAACGAACGTAATGAATAACTACCTTATTCACAATTTATCGTTAATTTATTAGAAATCTAAGTTTTTGACGTGAGATGAAGCTTTGCTTGCTAATAATGGCCAACCAACCATTCAATCAAACAATGTTTGGTTTCGCGGCAACGTGTTATTCAGATTTATTATAAGCGACGGAAAAATCATTATATAAAAGCATTTTACTGTTCGCAAATTTAGAAAAAAAAGTATTTAGTGCCGATTTGACGTGTTCATAACACTATGGGAGACGATAAGCCACGTTCGAAACGAGGAACTTATAATAGATATTTGAGAACGGACGAAAAAATTCCTAGATCAACATTGTATGCTAAAAGAAAATTAGAAGCCAGCCAGTGTGTTGATGATGGTGTTCCTGAAAATAATGGGACACACATGTCATCACTCTATGACGCTGATGAGGACAATGTTATCCCTGAAATCTCCCTTCATGTTGATGAAGAAACTAGCTTTGATGATTTCTTGACTGATAATATCAGTGAAGAATCGAGTGATGATGAAGATAGTGATGCATATGATAATGACAAAGTAAAAGTTAATTTAGAAAATATGAAAGAGCCATTATATCCATCCTCATCAATTTCATTAATAGAAGCATACATTACTGTTTTGGCATTCTCCTTAAGACACAACTTAACAAAAATATGTATGCAAGAATTGCTTCAGATGTTAAATTTGTTATTGCCGCCTTCGAATCTTCCGGGTACAAGGCATTTATTTTTTTCAAAATTATCATCATTATTTGATAATTCTACGGAAGCATACATGTATTGCAAATTTTGTTTTGCAGATGTTTGTTTATTATCTGATAGTAACAAACCTGACATATGCAAAGAATGTTCAAAAAGTTTCGATGCACAAGAAAACATGAAAGAGGGATATTTTTTTATGTATATGCCGCTTGAACAGCAATTGAAATTAAAATTTCAATTTCAAGATTTAATGGGAAAAATCAAGCATTACAAGAGCAGTTTTGAAGAGACTTCAGATTGTTATAGAGATATTCTTGATGGTGAGGCGTATGCTGAAGTAAAAAACTTGAAATACAGTGATAACATATCACTTCAATTCAACATTGACGGAATACCTATGTATCGGAAGTCTAACTATCAAATTTGGCCTATTCAATGTATGATCAATGAATTATCGCCACATGACAGAAAGAATCACATTTTAATGTGCGGTTTGTGGTTTGGACCCCGTAAGCCTCACATGGAAGTTTTTTTAAGGCCTTTCGTTAATGAGTTAACTCAGTTATCTGAATCTGGATTTCACTGGATTGATGGGAACGGTAAAACAAACATAACAAAAGTTTTCCCCATCATCTGTAGCAGTGATGCACCAGCTCGAGCAGCTATACAAAACTTTGTTCAATACAATGGAAAATATGGCTGCAGATTTTGTAAACATTTGGGAGAACGAATTGAAAAGGGCAAAGGGTTTTGCCGTATTTACACATTTGAAGATCCACTTCCCGAAATTCGTACTTTCCAAGAGTGTGTAGATTTTGCTGAAGAAGCTTCTTCAACAGGTAAAGCAGTTTGTGGTATAAAAGGGCCAACAGAATTAATGAAATTGTACCCACATTTTGATTTAGTTCAAAGTTTTGTACCAGACTACATGCATGCAGTCCTGTTAGGGGTTGTAAGGCAAATTTTAACTCTTTGGAGCCAGACTTCATCAAACGTTTTCTCACTAAATAATAAAACCAAAAGGATGATAGATGAACGTATTTTAAGTGTGAAATTTCCAAAAGAAGCAACAAGAAAATTGCGTTCCATGAGCGATATTTTATTTTGGAAGGCTTCGGAATTCAGAATTTTCCTGTTAGTTTCACCAATACTGCTAAAAAATTTAATAAACACGGATGTTTACAACCATTGGTTGTTACTTGTTCATCGTGTAACTATACTTTTGGGAAACAATATAACAAGAAATGATATAGACGAGGCAGAATTTTCACTGCAGAAGTTTGTCTGTGGTGTAAAGGAGATTTACGGCCCCCAAGAACAAAGTTACAACATTCATTTATTGCTCCATTTGCCACAGGCTGTGAAATCTTGGGGTCCACTTTGGGCTCATTCTTGTTTTTTATTTGAAGATGCATTAGGGCGACTGAAACGATTTCATCATGGTACTAGGGGTGAAGCTAATAATATTTTGTCTACTTATATCATGCAGTCTATATTAACATTGTTAATTGTACAAGAAAATGTAAAAAATCCAAGGGTTAATTTTTTTATTGAAAATATGCAGCAAAATCATCATTGTGCAGAAAAAAATGTGAAATTAAATGACTGTACATTACTCGGGCTTCAAAAGTCTATTAAATTACCAAGAGTGTATGAAATAGAACTTTTAAAAAAGTTACCTAACAGTTATGGAAGAAAAATTTCAAGTGTGGCATCATATGAAAGGATGTTATTTTGTAAGAAATTATTTACCACAGAAAATTACAGTAAGAAATTTACAAGGGCTGATTTCATAGTAGGTACAGTGCAAAATGTTTGCCTAATTTTAAATTATATAGTTGTTTATGAAGGAGAAGTATATGTAATTGGTCAGAAATTGTCCACAAAAAAAATGAAGAAATCTGACTCTGACGTAGGCTTCATTTGTAGAAATATTTTAATATGTGACTATCTAGATTCGGATGTTGTTTTGGCAATAAGGCCAGTGGATATCATCACTAAGTACGTAATTATGCCATTTAAAAATAAAGATAAAGATGTTACATATTTAATACCTTTGAATAATATTGCTGAACAGTAAGTCATTGCTGAACAATATTGCAGAACACTAGTGATGAAAATAATTATAACATTTTTCATGTATTTTTTTTATCAATATAAAATTGTTTAATGTATATATCAACATTAAATTATTAAGCTTTGTAAAATAATTTAGAAAATATATGACGACCCCAGAAGCCAAGGGGTATAAGTGACAAAATTAAAAAAAATAAATTAACAAGGAAGGTCTCCATACGGGCATACGCCGAAAAATCTGAAAAAATTACAGTATGTTCTTCTCATGAGGATATATACGTTTATAAAAAAAATTTCGGCGGAACTTCATTTCCTTGTCCGTAAAAAAATAATAAAAATTTTGTTATTTGGCGATTTATCATCAGTTGGCGATGAAAAGCAATTTTAAAAATGTAAAACGCATTTTAAGGAAAAAGTTTCATCTTCAACATGTTAGATAAATTAAATATCTTTAGTTTTGTCAGTTTTAGTTTGTCTTAAGTATAATTTCATTATAATGATATTTATGTGTATTTATATTCAAATTTAGACATTCAAATTTGAGATTTAAAACGAAATTTAAATTTAAATTAACTAAAATTGTTTCATGTTCAAAGTCCAGTAGAGCATTGTCAATTCGATTTTGTTGCTATGGTAACATCTATCTTTTATTTTTAATACGTTTAAATGTATCAAAATAATGTTACTGAATAAAAAATTTTCATATATGAAAATATTTTTTTCAGGGGTAAATTAAATAACTACAGCAACTAATAATATATATATATATGCAATTTAATATATATTTATATATGTGTGTATATATATTAAACTCTCTCAATGTTTACGTTTAAATTCATTAAATACCATTTACACTAATTCTAAAAATCCAAACGTTGCATTAAAATATCGTTTGGCGGGGAAAAGTGCTTCTCGCCAAATCCCGCGTCGCTTTCAGCTGTTCACGGCAATTATTCCAAACTATTTTATTTTTTTACATATCTAATAATGTATTTCTACAGCTAATTTTCACTGATCCTTTATTACCTACATGAGTAGTTTAATTCGTATTTTTTTCAAAAAATTCTGAGTATGTCCCCAATGGAGACCTTCCTTGTAAGTATACAGACGACCTGAAAATATGCTATTTTCATTTCAGGTAAAGAAATATAGGTAATTTTCTTATTATTTGCTGAGTTATAGAGATAAACCACTTTTTTCGAAAACTAAATAACACTGATTAATTATACATTTAAAGAAAATTTTACTCTATTTTTTTAACATTTATAGAAATAAGAGTTCATAGACCAGAATGCAACAAGCAGATGTTTCCTATTTCAATTTGGTCAATTGTTATTGATGTTCCAATTTAACATCAATTATCTTTAAACTCAATTTACTCGAAATCGAAATTTTGTCACTTGTACCCCTTGGCTTCTGAGGTCCTCATATGTAAGTGTGTGAACATGTTCTATGTTAGGCATTACTTTTATAAGTCTAATATCTCAAGATTCTTTGTATTATTAGTAAGTAATTACCATTAGCTAATCAAAAAGAATAATTATTAATAATTTATGTATTCTTCATCTTATGTTTTTAATAGCAGAAAAACCAGGATATTAATTTTGTGCATTTACATCTAGACATAGTAAAAAACATAATAAGAAAAAAAAAGCAAATAATTGGTAATTTTATTTTATCTGGTTGCTAATGCTAACTCGCCAGATCTTGTATTGATTTCACTTCATTTTCAATTCATTTCCCAATTTCAATTTTATTTTCTCTAGCATCGTGTTTGTTTATACATTTCCCAGTTTCAATTTTATTTCCTCTAGCATTATCTTTATACATTTCCCTGTTTCAATTTTATTTTGTCAAGCATTCTGTTTATAAAAAAAATTTACAACCCTTTAAAATAGAAATAGATAAATGATATTTAATTCTCAGCAATTATTTATGTAATATTTTAAAATATTTTTGTATTTGAATTAATAATAATATTAAATGAATTATCATTCATTTTACCTATTGCTTGTGCTATTTGAACTTTATTTTAAGCATCATGTTATACAAATCACCATTTTAACTTAATTTTATTAAGCGTTTTGTTTATACAATTGAGTCTTTTAATGTTATTTTGTCAATTATTGTGTTGATACAATTTATAGCTACAAGTATTTGATGATTAATGCAAAATATGATGAACAACTATTTAAAAATCTTATATAATTTTAAATCTACTGGCCATAAAAACATTAAATATTTATTTTTCAGTCAGCTATAAAATTAACGATTTAATTCCAAAAGTAAGTCAGAAAATATATATATTAGTGTGTAAACATGGCCAAATTTTTCAAGAATTGTATAGATCAAGGATGTTTGTTAGTATTAACAAAATAGCTAATCAAAAAGAAAAATTATTAATAATGTGTATTTTCTATGTTCTTAATTTAAAGGTTTTAATGGAAAAATAAACCTTCAGTAAATAATGAAACATTAATTTAATACCTGAAATAAATTGTTGTTAAATTAGGTTGCTTTATTTGAATTATTATTTCGGTAAAAAAAATTAAATTGTTTTATTATTGTGTGTATAGAAAGAAGTTTGCATTTTAAAATTGTATAAAAGTTAACATAATACATCCCCAATATATTATTTGAACTATATGTTTACAAGATATATGCTAATTTTCAAAAAAGATACATATTATGCAAAAATTTATAATCCATATAATCCTTACTGCTGTCCATGCAGGGTAAGAATCTACTTTTGTTTTTTAAAGAAAGTTTTTCAAATAAAGTTTGTATTTTATTTTTTAAAATTTTGTTCAAGTTAATAATTTATTTTCCGTCATTATACAATTTTGAATCAAGTCGATTATTTTAATATTTAATTTATAATTAAATATTTAAATTCTCTTATGATTTTTTTTTTTTTTTTTAAACCTTTGGTGGAATATTAAGTAATGAAATTATTTAAAAAGATATAATAAACAGCTGTTTTAATTTTTAGTATGTTATATAAAAAATAAACTGCTGGTTAATTTATATCCTCTATGTATTAGTCAAAGTTTTATTTTTAAAAAATTTTCTTACATTTAAAGGTTATTGAAATTCATTATTTCTTAATTTATAACCAACGTGATTTTTTGAATTTTTATATCTCTCCCACCCCCTTATGTGGCCTTATATTACTTAAGCCTATTTGATATAGATAACCTTACCAAATAAGCTATAATAAATCTTTTAGGAAAAACGCTCCAATTCCTTCCATCAAAAGTGTCTTCATTTTTTTCTATATTGATTTTAGGGTTGATCTGCTAAAAGTCAATGAAGATAAATTTGCAAGTTATACACTTGCTGAAAAAAACCTTTAATAAACCTTTCAAATTCCTTCCATTAAAAATGTGTTAATTTTTTTCCATACTGATTTTAGGTAAGATCTGCTAAGTCCTTGCAAGTCACAAATTTGCTGAAAAAAACCTTTATAGAACCTTTAAAAAACCTTTCAAATATCTTGCTTGAAAAGTAGTTTTGATTTCTCTTCAAAGTACCTGTAACAATTTTAAGAATGTCTGTGAAGCCATTTAAGATAATTTAAAGGCTAAAAGCTTCCTGAAAAAATCCTGAACAAAACCTTTTATTAACATGCATTAATTCTTGAAGGTATCCTGCAGGTTCCATTTTCCTTCCAAATACCTAGTAAAACCTTCAAGGAACCTTTAAAATCGTATTTTTTTTAAAGGTTTCTTGCTGATTTTTTTACCTGGGTTAACCTATCCTTTAGCGTTTTATACTTATCGGTTGATGGGGGGATTTAATAAAATGTCGGACACTGCAGACAATGTTTCCGGATCGATCGCTGCGACGATATTATTATATTTCGTCGCATCGAAAGTAATTCCAGATAGATCGAAATTACTTTCGGCTTGAGCAAACCAAAGTTTGATGTTAGTTTTCCAAAGAGGCGGGAATTTGACACCTAATTTTGCAACTTGGACGTTATTCTAACTATTACTTATATCGTCGGGCATACTGTCCCCCAAAATGTTAAAGGATATAAAATACAAATTAATATTTGAACAAATAAATTTTGAATAAAAGATATTAATTTAGCATTGGGTACAAACCAGAGGAGAAATGAAACATGCATCTTACCTTCTTTCATCTCGGCGTAGCACGTGGTCCGGTCGCTGAAGATCGTCTTTCTTATTCAAGCATCGGAGAAGGGTAAAAAGGGTCACCACTGTCGTAGTCGATTGACATGGCTCAGTTATGGATAATGACAAAAATATTTATTAATTATATTTACAAATCAAATTGTTACATGACACGCTCGGAAAGGTAAGTAGCAGAGCTGGCTAAAAGGCGTGCTTGCTGGACGGAAGCTCCGAGCGTAGTGACGTTAGACGACGCTATCGAGAGCGCTTGCCTCGTCGGCAAGGGTTGCCAGGAGGAGACTGGTTTTGCCACCAGGGGAGCTAGATTTGGCACATGCAGCCACACATTCATTACATTTTTAATTTCATTATTAATTACATTCAAATTATATTTTAAAAAACTGTAAACAAAGCATTGACCAGAAATCCGCAAAATTCTAAAATCCGCAAAACCTCTGGTCCCAAGCTGTGCGGATTAGAGGGAGTCTATTGTACTTCACATTTTCCAAATTTGGCGATGTCTTCGTCACTAAAAACTGAAAATTTCAATCTATATATATATATATATATACATATATATATATAAAGTCTGTATTTCGTATTGATCATCGTACAAAAAAATCTATTGAAACTACAATTTTGAAAAAGAGATCTATAATCAGGTTAACATGATTATATATGCCATATTTAAATATCTCAATATATATATATAACGCAAAGAGAAATTTCTTTCCGGCGGCTTATAACTTAAGTTCCACTAGATAGATTTTAATGGAACTTACATTGTGTTGTATATTTTTTCAGAAATTTTGTAATAAATAAAATATAGCATTCTTCGTTGTTTAATTGACAACTTATAGAGATGTTTTAAATCAGATGAACCCAATTACAAAAGGTTGGCTTTATTTGAAAGGTTCCGCTAAAGGAATTTTTATTTGATTAAAACTGTTAACATGTCTCCACTACGTCATTCATTGGTGACTAACATTGAACTTTCCGTTTAGATGACTGACTTTACACCGATGACAAACAGATTAAAATATGATATACAGTCAAAGATCTATAATCCACACACCCATAATTCACTGTTTCCTCATTGTTTTCTCATTTTTTAAAAATTTTTCTAAAAAAAACATTTTTGGATCACTAATTTGTAAATTTTTTAACTGTTTATTTCATTGTTTACATTCGTAAAATAACATGAATTATAGAAAATAGTGGATTATAGGTGTGCGGATTATAGATCTTTGACTGTAAAACTACAAATTACTACGATATAAAAATTTCTTTTGGTTCAAAGTTTCTTTAAAAAAAACTGACCAGCGTAGCGGGCGAAGGCTGCTAGTAATTTCATAAAATAGAGAAGTTTTATTTCAGGTTTAGCTAGACTTAATACCCAAAAAAGCTTGATTAATATATAAATATATTTGATAAAAAGATTGCGATTATCAGTGATATCATCAATATCTTATTTTTTTACTAAATTATTCTTCCTTCATGAAAACACACAAATTCAGTAATATTAATGAAAGTTACAAATTAAAATTTACATAAAATTGATATAAAAATGAAGTCAAATTTTGCCCTAACATCTGATCTGAATGTTTCATAGTTTACATTTGTAAATTATGTATGGATTTTAGAGAGCTGCGGATTTGAGGGAGTCTATTGTAATTTTATTAAATGACAAAAGAACAAATAAATTAGCAATATATTTAAAAAATACAAATAAAATGCTTAATTATAAATTCTTTGATGATGTAGCAAACACACCTATTTAGTGTGAAGTGAATAGGGCATTTAGCATTATCTGGTATTAAAAACTAAATCTTATAGCTTTGCAATACTGTTTCAGTCAACAGGATGATCAAGTATAGTTTAAGTTCTATAATCGGCACAAGTAAGAGCCAAAGGTTGTACAGATTATGGAATATTGTGGATTATAGAGTATTATGGATTAGGCAACATTTTATAATTTATAGACAGCATTTTAATTCCATAAACAGAATAATAATGAAAAATAAATATGAAATCTAATAATTAATTCAATATGCTATCTCAAAAAATGTCTTTTTAAAATTATTTTATTAAAAAATTGATATATATGTGCATTTAAATAAAAATGATTACTTGAGTTCTGTAATACAGTTTGTTTTTTACTGTTAATAAATAAAAGAGTTACATTTAAAAAAAGTAGCTGTTTTATTATGACTATTTTTTTCAATTGTTTATTATTTGTTTTAAAAAATCATTTTTGCATGAGGCATTTGTAAAGTTTTTTAAATGTTTTTTTTTCACTGTTTACTTTGTAAAATAACACAAATTATAGAAAATTGTGGATTATAGTTGTGCATATTTTGATCCTTCACTGTAGTAGTGTTTATATTATTAATTTTATGCAATTAAAATGAAGAAAGCAAAATAAATGAATAAAATAAATAAATAAATAATATAAAATAAAGACTATTAATATTTTTGATACAGTCAAACATAACCTGTTTAAGTAATACCAAAGAACCAAAACAAAAAAGAAAGATTATTCTTTTTTTCTAATACAAAATAAATATTTTGGTTAAATACAGGACTACTTGAAAATCTTGCTGACAAAAAAAGAAAAAAAACTGTTGCCAAGCTATAAGTTCAAAGGCCAACAACACTCGTTGTAAATGTCACTTGCATTTGACATAAACTTGTTCGTTATGTGATCAAATGATTTTTAATTTGTCTTTTTATTGGTATTTTTATTAATTTTTTACTAATTTCTTTGTTTTTTCATTATTAGAAGAAAAAAAAATTATGGATATTTATATACTTTAGTGAAAAATTTGGTGATTTGTAAAAGGTGGAGAAAACGATCGATATGATAAGCAGTACCTTAAATACATATTTAAACTACAGCATGCGCAAAAGGAGAAAAATAAAACCTTATAACGTGATTTCTTTGCTTGGTTAAGATTATATGTCATATTATATAAGCATTGGTCAGCTGTACCTATGAAAACAAAAATATCAACTTAAAATACCAGTGCGATTGAGATTTAGATACTTTGTACTAATAATTTTTGAGGTGATGTGAGAAAACTTATCTCTGAGCTTATTATGCATAGAAGGAGTTACAGCTGAAGTTCTCAATCTGTACTTGCAATCGTGTAAAAAACTAAAAAAAAAAAATAACTTGATGAAAAAGGTTTTATAATTACAATATAAGATAGTACTTAATAAGTAAAACTGATGAAAATTAGAGATGAAATATAAAAATGGCTAAAGACATTTATTAAACTAATTATTTGTTCTTTAAAATGTAATAAGCGAAACCTTTTAAAAATGAATTCAAATTTTTACAGCTCAGTATTAAAAGTACTAAATAAACGTTAACAGAAAATAAGTTTACCTTCAAATGAATTGTTGTGTAAAAAGTGATCTTTAGACCTAACTCAATTTCACAGTTAACTAGTAACTTTCTTGGAACTTTTATATTTCCCTGCTATCTTAGGAATTAAAAGAAAAATGAAATAAATCATTTATATAAATTTTTTTAACAGAGAAATTAGTAAAAATACAGTCAAAGATCTATAATCCGCACACCTATAATCCACTATTTTCTATAATTCATGTTATTTTACAAATATAAACAATGAAATAAACAGTTAAAAAATTTACAAATTAGTGATCCAAAAATGTTTTTTTTAGAAAAATTTTAAAAAAATGAGAAAACAATGAGGAAACAGTGAATTATGGGTGTGCGGATTATAGATCTTTGACTGTACCACATAAATGCTGCAGTACAACATGCAGGTAGAAAATCATGTATGAATTGGGCAATGCCATTTTCTGATTAAATTTTTGATAGACCCAATAGTTAAAAACTTTTCGATACATCATCGAACACGTTTCAATATATTTTTTTTATGCTGTCATCTATTGTCAATAAAAAGAAAACAGTAACTTGTATTCCTTACTTATGCAGCGAAAAGTATTTCCTATCAAAATACGCTTAGCAGCTTTTGCACGAAATTAAAACTAAAATGGCTGTTTTAAATATCAACATAATTAGATATCAATGTGACTAGATCAATAAATTAATATGCATAGATCAATAAGTAAATGTAGTTGGATACGAAATGAGACATTTGAAGGGAAAAAAAATCATGCTGGAACTCAAACACAAAGCTGAAATAGAAAATATTTGGGGAAAATGTCATTTAATTACAAAATATCGTTTTGAAATATTATATTTAATTATCCTTACTTTCTTTTTTCATAGAAATTAATTTAAAATATACTATCAGATATTTTCTCTTATGTTTTTTCGTAAGTAAAAATTAACGATTGTTATTAAATATCTAATTTTGTAATACAGTAGACTCCCTTAAATCTGTGAACGCCAGAAATACACACATTTTTTCAGATGTAAACAATGATAATGCTGTAGTCAGCGGCTAACGCATCTTTTTTTTTTTACTAATTTTTTATTAATCACTCTCTTTTGGCTATTACATCTGATTTATTTCTAAATAAATTTACATTATTTTTGATTTTGATATAAATTAGCATATCTATCTCAAAAATTATTCCAGGGCTTGAAATGGAAAAATACACGAACTGGAATATTATATAGTTGTTGCTGACTTATTTTTTAATGTATCGATAAATTTATTTTAAAAGATATAAAACAATATATAAAATGCATTCAAAACTCTAAATAGCAATGAAAAAAAATTTGTCAAATTTCGTCCGTACATCTGTAAGTTATTAGTGAATTTTAGCGAGCCCAATTTAAGGTCATCTACTGTATATGCATTTTTTTTTTTTTTTTTGCATAAAAAAACCTTATCTATCAACGTGTAAGGGCATGACCTAATTATGATAAAGCTAATTACAGACTGCTCTCTCTTTTTTCTTCAATTTTTTCTGTAGTGGATTTTTTCTGTGCGATGGTCTAATTTTCGAACAACTCATTACATAATAATGAAATTTTGTTAAACAGCCTAATTTACCATTAATGCAACTAGCTTAAACATAACTGAACAAAATTAGTCAGTTATCAACAGAGATAACAAACATATTTTTTAATAGTTAAAAAGAAAAAAAAACTGCTTCTTTATTCTTTTTATTATTTTTTACAGCTAAATAATTTCTTTTCCTGAATTTGAATTAGAATTTGAATAATTTCTCACTTTTGTCACAATTAGAAATTTTTTAGAATGTTTTTCGACTTTAAATATTTATGGAATATTAGTTATCATGTGACAACTAATTTTTGCAAATATACATAAACAATATAAATTACTATTGAGGAAATTTTCCTGAAAATTTTATTTGTATGCATTTTCTTCCACTATTGCCAATATTTCCTGTTGTCAAAGGTTGGGAAGGAGAGGGGTAGGTGTTAAGAGCTGTTTTTGGAATTGTATGGTAACCTTATTTAAAGCATAAATATCACTGAAAAGTGAAAAGGGATAAAATAAAAATACGATTAAAGAAATGCATCTCTTTTTTATTCAAAGCTATTGAATTTGATGAAATCTGTCAGGTGTTTTCTGAGAAATTTACACTCACAAGTCTGTACTCACAATGACTCACATCAGTTTTTCTTCGTTTTCTGCCACAAAACAACATTTGACCATTTGATTCAATACGCATCAAAAACATGAGTACCCAAACATTGAATAATTAAGTACATAAGAGAATGCAAGCATGGCAATTCCAGGGGTGATTCTGGGTTTTATAAAATGTTCTGAAAAATTATATTAGTGTAGGGAGGGGAGGGGAGAATCCTATTTTCCTGTGTCGCTATAGGATAAAATAAAACAAGTGTTGTTACAAGAATATGTATTTAAAAGAAAATTCTTCATTGATGAAAGAAAATGCCGCAAAGCAGGGCCTGATTAACCCTTTATCTACCGAGTTATTTATCAGGAAATTGATTCAACTCAATAATTATCAATGAGTCAAAACCACTAAGTTTGTATAATTTGATTCAATAATTATCTTCTTTAATATCTGAAGGTATACTGGAATTTTTACATAATACTAATGTGGAATTTATACATGTTTTTTTATTAATATAAATTAAATATATTTGTAATTATAATTTTTTAATGAAATATTTATAAAAATAATCAGATTAATTAACTAAAATTACTCTTTTGAAAAAATCACAATTCTTAAAAAAACAATGAGTTTAAATGCATTATGATCCTTTCAATAAATGGAAACACTTTTGCAGTTGAATATGTTTCATATAATTTTATTAAAAAAAAAAGAAATATTAATAAATGAATAATATAACTACCACTTTTTGAATATTTAGCTTTGACTGTTTCTCTATTCTATCTAAATTTGATCGGAAGACTGTTTTGTTTGGAAAGAATAAAAACCTTTCATTAATAGACAGAATAAATAAGTTTTATATAAAGTTTTTGTCAATGGTACTTTAAAGTACCGTCAGTGCATAAACGGTTAACCTCTGAAGCTATGTGAAGCACATTGTTATTTTACTGCCCCCTTTCAGATGAGAAGAGTTTACTAATTTCAGCATATCTGGAATCTTACCAATTTTTTCAAAAGTTAATCCTAAGAGTGGCTCAGTTGTATTCACGTATATTTCATCAACCAACCTTTTTTATTATCCCCTAACATAAAAATTGGATACAATCGAGAAAAATGTGCAAAAAGGTTTTTGAATGGTATTGAGTGTAAAAATGTAAGTTGAATAAAAAGGTTGAATTCAGAAAGTATGCTCAACATAAAATATCAATACATTGAAATACTTCTCTCAAATTTAGCAATAAACTATAAATATTTTATAATGCTTATATAAGGAAAATTCAGCATTACTTAAACTCTGTATACAAAATAAATATACATCTAAATAATGGATAATTGAAGAATTGTGATCAGATATTTGAAGCTGATCTATTGCATGAAAAATTATTTTTTGCGAGAGGTATTTTTATGAAACACTTTTAAATATATTATTATAAGATAGATAATTTAAAGAAATTAGAATTTTGCAATGAAATTAATTTAATATAAAATTTGGAGCCTCCCATTTTTTTTCAATTTCGGGCCCATTCAAAATTTTCTAAGGGAAGCACCTGCTTCTTGTGTCTATTTTGTAATCAGGGCCTGCCACAAAGAAACTAAATTTGGTTGCAGAAGGGGAATACAAAATGGCCATTTTGGCATAAACACAATCAGAATAACACATTTGTCACAGATCTATATTTTCATTTGGCACTATTATCACAAGAGTGTGAGAATGCACACATGTGACGATGATCTACATCTATTCAAATGACATGATTACTTTTACAACAGGACATTTTACTTAATGAATGCAATGAAAAAAGTGTATGATTTAGAGCCAAGACACATTATAGTACCATATATAAATTGTCTATGTTTGTTTCAACAGTAAAAAAAAAGCTACATTATATTAAATAATTTGTGTTGCATAACAAATACTTCTGCATCTGCCTTTAATTTAGCACCTATATATGATTAAAGATTACCATCTTTAATGATATATATAAAATAAAATAAAAATATAATACAATGTAAATATAATATTATATTAATATTTATTTGTATTGTATTAATATGTATAATACAATACAAATAAAATACAATGTTGTAATCAGCAAACATTGTTGGCACAATGTATCTTCCTAATATGAACCATATTTTTAAATATAAATAAAAAATATAACTTTATATATATATATATATAATTAGTGCAATTACAGCACTTATTGTCAATGGATATAATATTAAAAAGGTATTGGAATATCAGATTCAGTTCTTAATTTTATAAATTATTTTAATATTTTAAGTAAATTTTGATGAACTTCAGTATGTGATCAATTATAGAAAAAATACTTACATTCAACAGAACAGAGTAAAACCAAATTCCGTCAATGAGCAACATAATAAAGTAGCATAAATGAGCATGTTTAAAAATTCAACGTTAAAAAAATCAAGCCAATTTGCTGTTTTGTAATTTTCATTTCAACAATAATCGTCAAACTAATTATAAATAAATACATAAATAAAATTTTGTGAGCTCAGAGTAAAACATTTTACAAATGCTTTAAATGACTATCAACAGAATGAAAGTTGTGACAGATGACATTTTGTTTAGTCATGTTATCAAACCACAGATTATTAACTTTAGTTGATGATTAAGTATAGAAACTATATTAGCGTTAACTTATTTTAATAAAGAGAGTGAGATTAATAAACTGATTATTTAAAAGTTACCTGATATTATAAACAGGGCGAGACACAAGACGCCACTACAAGAATGAATCTTGGATGTTTTACATGATGATTCACAGATAATGATTCATTCATTCTAAAATGAATGATCTCGATAATGGTGAAATTGTTGTAGTGTAATTGACTAATTACTTATATTATTTATGAATAAAACTATCGCAAAGGCAGTATGATAGATTTTTTTTTATGTCGGGTTGTAGTAGTGGTTATCAGACCGCCATTAATTGAAACAAGCTTTACCAAAGAATCTAAGCTTAATTTTCGTGAGTTATTCAAAATCCAATAGTGTCGAATTTTTTAACGCAGAAAATACATGGAAGAAGGAATATAGATATATTTATATTCATTCTTCCATGAGAAAATATTCAAATGTTAGATTCACGAATTTTGAATTATGTTTTCTGTTTCTTTTTTATAAATAAGTGTTTTATTTTGTGAATTAGAATTATTTATGGATTGATTCATTATTCATGAAAGATTTATGCCTTCGTGATTCATTCAGTGTGTTGGTGTCTGTACTTTAGTAAGTAATGATTGCACTGTGTAACAATCGCTAATTTTTAAAATCCGTTTACCGAATTCATATTCTTTACTAAAATAAATTGATGGTAAGATATATATTTTTAGTTATCCTTCGATTGAATGTTTTACAACTTGTGATTTGATCGTATGATGACCGAAAATTTTATATGTCGCAACTTTCATTTTTGCTGACATTTATAATCATTTAAAATGTTCTGCACACAAATAAACTGAATGTTTGGCTAGTCGAATAGCAACTATCAGGTAAGTAACTAACATACACTGTAATTAAAGTACACTAAAAAAATTATGCTTTGAGATATTACTTAAGGAAACTTTTTTATTTAATATATGTATATTTTTTAATTCAAACTTGTTAACATATTTTCTTACATTCTAAAAAAAATATTATGAAAGTAGAACTTTAAAGAGGTGTATTTTGAAGAAAAATTTTACAGTCATGTACAATTTATTTGTCAGAGAATTACTAAACTAATATAATTCATTCAAATGATGGTAACTCGCCAAGTATAAAAGAATCAAAACGACCTCAATTATACGAATTACATTAACCCTTAAAAAGACAATTACATAGAATAGCACAACTAATAAGAACTATAATATAATGGTAATAATGTGTAATACAGTTCATTTATTCTAGTTTATGGCAGGAGGGGGGGGTTAATAGTTCATTTTTAATTTTTTTAGCTCTTTGTTATTTATTTTTTATATTCATTTATTAGGTTTTATTTATTTATTTATTTTTTATTATTGACCACTTTTACAATTTTCTGGCTATTTAATGATGCTAAATTACTGTTTTGAATGTGACTGGGAACCATAAACAAGTTTTATAACCCTTTTTGGTAATTTATCTCCTGTCCCGGATGAGAACCAAATAATGTTCCTGTTTTATTGATAGATAAGAAATTTCTACAAATAAATTTTACACTAAAGAATTCTTTGCTTTCTGTTATTTTATTAAGAAAATAATTTGAAAACATTTTTTAATTTATGAAATTTTTAATTTCATGGTTTCTTTTGCTAGTTAAAACATATTACAGTAGACTCCCTCAAATCTGCCACCCTAAACTCCACAACTATCTAAAATCCTAACATAATTTACGGAATGCAACAATGAAACATTCAGTTCAGATATAGAGCCAAAATTTGTCTTTTTCAGGTTCTATATCAATTTCATATATGTTTTAACCCCTTGAAGGGCGGTGATGCTGCCACGGCATCACCTAATTTTAATTCCTGAATGTCACATTGGCACCCGAATTTTTTAAAAAGAATTTCACCTTTATTAAATGAGCAAAAATACACTTTTACCAGTTTACAAATAAATTTTCTTGTGAATACTGGTGTCAATGAATTACTTAAACATTTTGTGAAGACATGTACCTTGCCCCTGAAAGGGTTAATTTGTAGTTTTTGACGCAAAAGAAGTAGGTATAATATTAGTGTACATTTTTACATATCATTTCATGTATTTGGGTTGAAATATTTACAGATTTATTCACACAAATAGAAAGGCAGCATCTGATTAGTTTTTATTCTCAAAAAATATTTTTTCTTATTTATGCATGCGTTCACATGTGACACAGGCATGTTCACAGCTATCCCTCCAGTGGGACACATGTGAACAAATTTAGATGATTTTTAGAATGATAATACAAGTTAGAAGTTGTTCTTGATAATGAGCCATCCATAAATAATGTCACACATTTTTTCAATATTTTTGAGACCCCCCCTCTGTTTGTCACACTTCATCATACCCCCTCCCCCCACTTGTCACATGTCACACTAGATTATGTAAACATATAGTTCAGTGATAAAAGCACTACATTATAGATCATATTTTAATTTTTTTTAAAAACTTTAACTGTGTGTTTTAATGACATTTATGAGCATAACAATAAAAATGTGTTTATTTCGTATGATATTAAATTAAGGTTTACAGCAAAAAACATAATTAACATGCAATAATAATAAAATATTAATATGAAAGAGCGATTAAAAACAGTAGTATTTCAGAAATTGAGAGAAAATTTTATATATTTGGTTTTAAATACTATTTTTACTTTATGATGTGATGTCACACTTCTTCTTACATTCTCCCACCCTCTTGTCACAATTTTACAAACCCCCCTCCAAGTGTGACATCATTTGTGGACAGCCCCTAAGTGCATTCAAAATTTTCACCAAAGAGCAAACATAGTGTAATACAAATCAATTTTTGTTCTAATATCTCATAATAACAATTTTGAGAAATATTCAAAAAATGTAAAAATATTTCACATGTCATAATACTAGTAATATATATTCTACATAAAAATATAAGAATTTATATATAAAAAACATTTTGCTTCTAAGATGTTGTAAATTAACAAAAACATTTAAAATATATTAAGACATTTTTATTTACATGTTTCAACTCATTATTAATAGAGTCATCTTCAGAATGTAAATAGAAAAATAAAAATTACAAATACAATGAACGTGAAAAATAATGAATGTGAACAACGGAATAAAGAATTATTGAAAATAAATAAATTAAATATATCAACGCTCTTTTTAATTTGATATTGTCCTTGGTCTAGTTAAACAATTATTGAAAATAAATAAATTAAGTGTAGCATGTGCTTTTTAATTTCGATATTGTTCTTGGTCTAGTTAAATAATTATCGTGTAAATTGTCTAACCATTCCATCCATATATTTGGGATGCGAAATGATAGTGTATCGTTACAAATATGTGAATTTTTTAAATAAATTTCAATTGATTCTCTTATGAATAATTTTAAATAAAAATTAGACCTGTATATTAATTTACTCTCTTTAAAAAGTATGTTGATGTTTGTTCTCTTTTTGATTTAATCTGGATAGAGCGGTTTACTTCCTGTTGAGTTTTATATCTGTTATGTGTTCTTTACATCTGATTTTAAATTTATGTTGGGTCATGCCTATATAAAAGTTTTTTATTTCTCCTTCTCTAATAAATGGAATCATATAAACCCTGAAAAGTCATCTATACTAATGGGATCAATTTTGGTGTTTAAGAGCATTTTTAATTTGGGGGGAGGTTTCGCTATTAAATATAATTCAAAATTTTTTTAAAGATTTTTGATACATTCAGAAAAGCCTGGAAAATAATGTACTACAACCCTTTTTTTATTGATTTCATTAAAAGTTTTAATTTTATTTTTAGAGTAATTTAATTTCATACTATTAATAGTGTGTTAAATTAATCTGTTAATGAATTTAATTTGATATATATTATTAATTGCGATACATTTAATTTTCTCTAACTTGTTATCTAAGTTTATATCTGAAGAAAATTTAAAAGCACGATTAATTAGAAATCTAAAAGTTGATATTTTATAGGATAAAGCATCAAAGCTTATAATGTTTAAATCTGCCATAGGTTTTCGGTAAACTGAACGGATTAATTCACACCCTACTCTCGTTAATTGAACATCTAAAAATGGCAAGTTCCCTTCATTTTCTAGTTCGAAAGTAAATTGAATATTTTTGTCTAATTCATTTAAATGCTGTATAAAAATCATGAAATCATCAACATTACCCCGCCAAACAACAAAAATATCGTCTACGTAGCGGAACCATACTAAAGGAACAACCTTAAAGGTACTAAAAATTTTAGATTCGATGGGGCGTAATTTAAATTCTGCAAAAAGGCCAGATATTGGGGAACCCATAGGAGCACCATGTGATTGTTCATAAATAACATTGTCAAATAAAAAATAGTTGCTTGAAATAATTAAGTTTAAACCACTCTTTAAAGTGTTCTTCATGGTTAGATTAAAACTTTCTTCATCATCAATACACTGTTCTATGTATTTAGTTACTTCTATTGTATCTATGGATGGATAAAGGGATACAATAATACAATTATTTAACTAGACCAAGGACAATATCAAAATTGAAAAGCACTTGATAAATTTAATTTATTTATTTTCAATGATTGTTTAACTAGACCAAGGACAGTAACAAATTAAAAAGTGCGTTGATACATTTAATTTATCTTATTTATTTTCAATAATTCTTTATTCCGTTGTTCATGTTCATTGTATTTGTAATTTTTATTTTTCTATTTACATTCTACTCTATTAATAATGAGTTGAAACATGTAAATAAAAATGTTTCAATATATTTTAAAAGTTTTTATTAGTATACAACGTCTTTGAAGCAAAATGTTTTTTATAATATAAATTCTTATATTTTTATGTAGAATATATATTATTAGTATTACGATATAGTTATTAGTGGGCGTAATCAAGACTTACTAGTGATATTTTTCAAATTCATAGTTCACATGTGCCTACCCCACTTCCGTACTAATATAAATTTTTATAATTTTATATATTTCATACAGTTTCTATATTTATTTTGTTTGTGAAATTAAAACATAACGTTATATTATAAAGGTTAATATTATATGCACCAAAATGATATGAATATCCACAAAATATATATTTAAATAATACGCTACAGAGAAATTTCAGTTTAAAAAAATTCCAGGAAATCGAAAATTATTCAATAAATTAATTATAAAAAAAAGTGTATGTAGAATTATCTATTCTCAATATGATTAAGTGTTGTTGTCATAAATCCTTTCAAATTTTGCACTAAATTTATCATTTAAAATACAAATTTATATTTCTTAGACCACTGATGGTCAAAACTAGGGATGCACTGAATAGTGATTTTGGCCAAATACCGAATGCCGAATATTCGGCCGACAGGTGAACCGAATACCGAATATTCGGCTAGCAGAATAGTAATTGTTGGGCCGAATACCGAATATTCGGCCAGCCAAATAGTTTACTATTCGGCCGAATACCGAATATTCGGCTTTCCAAACACTTTTTATATTTCAAAATTTAATGGTATTAAAATGTTACTTTTTAAAACACTTTTACATAATATTTAATAAAAGAAACTTACATTTTGATTAACAAGAGCTTTTTATAAGAGCATTTAGTATTGAAAAAAATCTGCCTTGAGTTATTTAAGAAGCGTAATTATGAAACTTTAATTAATAAAATTTTCTACGAATCAAAACAAACATTTTAAAATCAAATAATGAAAAAATGGCCAAAGAAAATTTTTACAGTCTGATAATTGTCCTTTTTAAATAACTCAAGGCAGATTTTTTTCAATATAAAGTACAAATACTTTCAACTTAATTCTGAATAAAAACATGTTTGGCTCATAGTTCTTTTCTTATGAATGGTGGTATTTTCCACCCTTCCCATCATATCATATTTTATAGAAATCAAAGTATGCGAGTTGAAAATACAGTACGGTATCTTATTTATTGCTAATGTAATAAACGGAAACACAAGTTTTGACCTAGAGTGAGATGAAATACAATTTACTTATAACTCAATAAGTTGATTATGATTATGGTTTCATGAACAAAAATTGTCTTCCTTGATAGCTATTGCTAATCTCAAAAGTTTTTTTTTTCTTTTAAAGAACTTTTATTTGGGGAAAAGCAAGAAACAGATTATTTACTGAACAAAATTTAGAAACTTGTATCTGCACATAATTTATTCCTAAGGAGAATCCTAATCAATCACCATTTTAATCCTTCTCATGGTTAATTTTCTTAAGTTATACTTTACAAACAGCAAATAAATAATGTAAAAACATTCTATTTTTTTTTAATGATTTTGTTTCTAATTATTTTAAATATAAATTAAAAAATTGACAGTTAAAAGTAGAAATAGTGAAAAGTTTTTAAAAGGTTTTATTATTGGATTCGGCCGAATACTTTGATATTCGGCCATACCGAATATTCGGCAGGCCAAATAGTTTAATATTCGGCCTAACCGAATATTCGGTAACATGGCCGAATACATACCGAATATTCGGTGCATCCCTAGTCAAAACATATTTTGACCATAAAGGTTAAAACAGGTATTTCCCCTGAACTTGGTGAAAACAAATATAGTACCTAACTTTGGTAGTAATTGATTTGCTGTGCTGGTTTGCAAGACAACTTTTATGAAAAAGGAATTCAAATTGTATAAAATTCAGTTCAGCACATTAGTTTAAAAAATTTTATAAAAATTATGAAAAAGTAAAAAAGGTACTACTTGGTTATACCATTGACAAATTTCGCCAGACTAAAAGCCAAGTTTTACATGTTGCATGATTTTTTTAATAACGGAAAAACAAATAATTAGTAGAATAATTAATAAAAATATAAATAGAAAGTCAAAATAAAAATGACTTAATGACGTTTTAAACATGTGTATCATATTTAATGTAGTTGGATGTGGCATTTATGATCATCCATTATTGGCATTTAATCTTATAGTTTGGCGATTGTTTTCTGGTCGACGGAATAACCAAGTAGTACCAAAAAAAAAATGTATAACTTGAATGCTTGACATTGTGAATGGGTATAAGAAGTTGAGTTGAAATTGAGTTGGGGCTGAATATATGGATAGCAAAGGGATAAAAATCTTGTTTGGATATCATTTGGGAATATGCTGAACTAATAGGCATAGTTGAAAAAAAAACTAGTTGGATGTGGTAATTCCAAAGCTTTCTTCTATTACATACATGTTAATATTTCCAGAAAAGTGAAACATAACAGCGTCATAGGTTAGATAATTTATGCCAAAATCTTATCCTCAACAACTTATTTCAAGCTGAAACTGAATCTGAAATTTGATGAAAATCCGTGTAAAGTAGACTCCCTCAAATCCACAACCCTAAAATGCACAACTCTCTAAAATCTGCTTACATTTTACGGATGTAAGCAATGAAACATTTAGTTCAGATATTTGTATAAAATTTGACTTTTTAGTTGTATATCAATTCCATGTATACTTTAATTTGCAATTTTTGTTAACATTAGTGAATTCATGTTTTTTCATAAAGGAAGAATTAATTTATTTTTGAAAAAATTCAAGATATTGCTGATATCACATTGGTAATCACGATCTTCTTACCAAATATATTTATCAAGCTTTTTTGGTTATTAAGTCTGACTAATCCTGAATTAAAACTTTTTTATTTTATGACTTTGATCTGAATTAGTAATGTACCTTTATGAGGACAGTCTCATAGAATAATTTAAAGAATACACTTAATCTTTATAATGAATATTTAATCATACATTATTGATCATTAACTTGACCTTTACTTTTAATATTTTAGTCATTTTTAAAATTATCTAAGTTTTTATTAGTTTATTACTTATGTTAATATTTTTATTACATTGTTTGCATTCATTATAATTTCGAGTGCATTATTAATTAAATTCTAATTTTCTGGTTAAAAAATACAAAGAAAACAGTGGCCAAAAATCCACAAAAATTTCTAAAATTTGCACAAGCTCTGGTCCCCAGCTGTACGGATTTGAGGACGTTTACTATATTAGCATTTGAAATAGAAAAATCGCAGAAATCGTAAAGAAAATCTGAACAAAAATGCCACTTGTACAGCGAATTACTCCAAAAACTAAAGAATATTAATTTTATATCATGGACTAACTAAACTGAAGTTCCATGAAAATTCATGCATTAGTTCCTGAGATACAGCTATTGCGATAATCGTGAATAATGCAGCATAGCAATGCCACCTGTTGAGAAATTTACTCCAAAAAGTAAATAATACTAATTTCTATCAGAAACTAATTGAATCTGAAGTTTCATGAAAATACATGCATTAGTTCCTGAGATAGAGCTATTTCGATAATCATAAATAATGTTGCATACCATACCGCCTATTAGGATATTTTACATTAAAACGTAAACAGAACCGTAATTATATGAAGAACTAACGGTATTTGAAGTTTTATGAAAATACGACCCTTAGTTCTTTAGGTATAACTATTCTGGAAATCGTAAAAAAAGAACCATAGCAGCACCACATTTTGGGTGATATACACCAAAAGCTAATCAGATCCAATTTATATCAAGATCAACAGAATCTAAAGTTTTGCGAAAATCCGTGATTTAGTTCTTGAGATAAAACGCCACAAAATTTATGTCACTTACAGACAAACTTACAGACAGACATTTTGTAAAAACATGATTTTTAGAATCTCCGATCCCTAAAATGTGTAGATCCGTCGGAAACCAATATTTAAAAAATTTCACGAATACAGTACTTTTTTCTTGCAAAGATGGAAAAAGTAAAATTACAAGCATTTAATGAAATAAATTTATATTTTTTACCACTAAAGGTGTAGGAGGGTCCCTATATGGGCTATGGTAGTGTCTAATAGTCTAAGATCCGATAATACAAATATATACACTCATTCGTTATTTAATCGAGTTACACATCAAATAAAAGCTTATTTTATTCCCAATCCAACCGTACTAGGTTGCCTGCTCTCAAGTGGTGCCAACCATGGGGTTGCCAGGTTTAAACAGGTAAGTTACTGGAGTTAATATACCCTCATTTGTTATTTAATCGAGTTACACATCAAATAAAAGCTTATTTTATTCCCAATCCAATTGTACTACGTTGCCTGCTCTGAAGTGGTGCCAACCATGGGGTTGTCAGGTTTAAACAGGTAAGTAACTGGAGTTAATATACCCTCATTTGTTATTTCATCGAGTTACACATCAAATAAAAGCTTATTTTATTCCCAATCCAACCGTACTAGGTTGCCTGCTCTCAAGTGGTGTCAACCATGGGGTTGCCAGGTTTAAACAGGTAAGTAACCGGAGTTACTATAGCCTCATAAGTTTTTTTAATCAAGTTACACATCAAACAAAAGCTTATTTTATTCCCAATCCAACCGTATTAAGTTGCCTGCTCTCAAGTGGTGCCAGGTTTAAGCAGGTAAATAACCGTAGTTAATATACCCTCTAGGGTGGACCTTAAATGCCATGATTTTTTTAAATTATTATTTTTACAAGTCTCACCCCCCTATTTTGTTCTTTTTGATACAAAAACATTATTTAAAAAGTTTGAGTAATAAATTCAAAGATTTAGAGGTAGCTCAATTGACCTGAAATTTATAAAATTAGGAAAAAAAATCAGAATATTAGCTACATAAATAAGTAAGCACTTTAAATATTTTAATGATTTAATTGTGACAATTTATTTAATTTACAGCACAATTATTAGGTTTTCATGTTACATTAAAATTTTATTGCATTTGTGCAGGTTGAGAGACACATATTTTTCTGCTATCTGAGTACATTTTACGATGATATTCAACAACTTGTAATAAAAATTGTAATTGCATTTCATCATCAGTTATCAATCCATTGTATCCTTGAATAAGTGCAAGAGCACGTTCGGCATGATCATTTACTACTTATAGAGATTTCATTACCTCTTTTGCCTGTTTATAGTCTTCTCTTAACTCCCACAATTCAGGATATACTGCAAAAAATCCATCCGGAAGTTCCAACAATTGAGACAACATCATTGACTTAGCTGTGACAAAATCTTCCAATATTTTATTGTTGAATAAATGTAAAGCACCACTGACTCGTTTGGAATAAATTTGAGCTTGTTTTTTAGAATTAGCTTCATTCTGTAATGCAATAACCATGCGTCTTTTAGTTAATAAACTCACACGGCTATCAAATAAAGCTAAATCAACAAGTCCTTCTGACAAATACCTCATATGGTTAGCAAATTTACGTGATGATGACTTGGAAACAGTTGAATGTATTGATGAGTAGTTGATTTGGGCAACAACAGGTCATTGTATGGGGCACATGGAGCTTGAGGTGCAGTGATCCAAGCTTTCAAGTATATACGGACTGTAAAAACACACATATCACGTATACCTTCTTCCTCTTTTACAGTCAATTTAAAATGAGCCTTGAACATCCAGATCTTGAGACAATCTGTTTCTTTGGACATCCAAAGGGCATGGTGCATTGCACGTGGTGACATAAATCTGATTCCCCTTTCTGGGACAGCACCTAGAAATATAATTACAAGTTCTAAAAGTTCCTTATAATCACCTCTTAGCTTTGTTTCTCTTTGCTCTTCTAGGTACTTCTTTGCATAGTTGATAGTCTCTTGCTTAATATCTGCTACTAGATTTGCAACATCATCAAATGAAATTCCCGTTTCGTACTTGTCTTTATTAATTAAGCTCCAATATTCCTGAAAGCGTTTAAATAATGCAACTTCAGGTGAAGGTTTGACTCCCATGCATACTTCAAATACAGTACCAATTATTAGCTCCATAATGGATGTCTGCAAGCAAATGATAAGAGCTCTTTTTTGAATTTATACTCTAAAAGAACACATGCACCAGAATTATAACCAGTGTTTGAGCTGGCAGTGTCAAAGCACATTGCAATTATATTATCTGCTATTCCTCAGTCTTCAATGGCTTCAAAGACTGCTATTTTCTAAATGCACCTTATTGTTTTAAATATTATTGTGCATAGTACTGCCATCTATGAATAAAAATGTAAAGTTAAATGCATTTTAAAATATTTTAGAAGATAGAATTTATTTTCTATGACATAGCATGCGAGTACGCATATGTTTATCATTGCTCATACATTGGAAACTTCTACATCATTGAGCTACCTCTAAATATTGTTCAATTGAGCTAATATTTTACCAGAATTATTTTTTCATAAAAAGGAACAAATTTAGAGGGTGAGAAGATTACATTTTGAAACTTGAAAAATAAGGTCCACCCTAATACCCTCATAAGTTACTTAATCGAATTACACATCAAATAAAAGCTTATTTTATTCCCAATCCAACAGGGTTGTAAAAAAGCCGGCTAAAATTTAAAAAAGCCAGACCGGTGGCTTTTGACGGTTTTAGCCGGCTTTTTTTGGCCAAAATTGGCCTTTTTTGGCCAAAATTGGCTTTTATACAGAGAAGTGTTTTTATTAAAAGCTACACATTGTTTAAGTGTCCTTTAACTAGTTTTAATGATGTTTAATTTACTTTGAGTTTAATAAATTTATTAAAATAAAAAATTGGGATTTTAATTATGATTTATTATGAGAAATTGGGTTATAACCCAATTTTTCAATAATGAAGACATTAATACTAGAATAACATATTGATGAAGTTGCTAGTAATTTATAGTCAGAATTGCAAATATGTCGGCTAAATTATAAAATGCCCATACCAAGTGCTTTTTCCGATTTACATTAATCTTTAATCCAACCTTGTTTTTCCATTTTTATTTCTTTATAAAATTAAAGAGGACAATGGGTACTTAGTTACATGTTTTATTACTCAACTAATTTTAAGAGTTATTAAAATGTCATGTTTTATTCCCTATAAACATTTAAAATCATACATATAAAAAAAAAATCACAATTTCTCACTATTGAAAATAATATTATGAATTCTGCATATTTCATAATATTATATTTCACAATTTATTTCAGTATTCTCAATTAGCATATGCATGAATATATTCATGCAAGATGGTATATAAGCACTTTTAAATAACAAAGAGCTATTCAAAATTTTAATTCAACAAATTTTACTCGAACATTTTTTGTTGTTGTTTAAGTATATATAATTATGTATAAACTCGCCTCAAATACTGAATCCTTCCTTATTTGTCTTTCAATATTGTTCATCTATGACGTAATCTTTACATATTGACTTGAAAAATGTTTCTATGAATGCTTTGATACGTTACATTTTGTCATAATTATATTAAATATAATTCTTAAGAATGTGTAATATAAGTAGAACTATGAAATATAGAAGTTTAAAACACATTTTTTGTTATATTTTCTTTTTTCCAAGATTTATATATATATATTTTTCGACATAATGCCTTCACAGTTGACTTCTAGCAGTTATAAAGACTTACTTATTTGAAAAATTAAATAGAAATTTATAACTTTTTTAGTAGTAAATAATTAAAAATGTATTAAAAATAAATCAATCCAAATTTAATATGGATTTGATACAAATTAACACTTTAAAAATAAAAGCCGGCTTTTTTCAATTTTAGCCGGTTTTTTCTAAGTGGATAAAACCAAAAAAAGCCGTCCGGCTTTTTTTGGCCCGGCTTAAAGCCGGCAACCCTGCAATCCAACCGTATTAGGTTGTCTTATCAAAAAGTGTGCTGAATCCATGGTTGCCTAGATTTAAGATGTTCAATTTTCTGCGCGACTGTTGAGAGTGACAGAGAAGCGTTGCGCGCGCGATTCCATTTGACAGACAAAGATGCAGCGAGTGCTTTTTAAAGATTACTCTGATTGGGTAAATATTAACAAACATTTCAATTTTTTTATTCACTCATACATTCATTTATATACATAATTATGAAAATATGACAATATAGCAAAACATAATTATGAAATAAGTTTTCCGTTGAAAATGTGGCTTTTCAAAAGGAGATTTTTCTGAGATTTTAAGCACGGATTAAATACTGGTAAAGATCAAATAAAATATCACATAATAATGTAAAGATTTTTTTGTTAATACATAAATTTATCAATAGTAAAATACAAAATTGTTATATAAAACTCTTGTTCCGATTCAGAGTCATCAGAAGTGCCAATATCACAATCTAATTAGGAATCTTCATCGTTTTCTATGATTTTCGATTCACTTAATATGTCGTTAACTTGTAAGGATGTCGGATCCTCTTTAAACCACTTAGGCTTCAAATTACCATCCAATAACCATCCACAATCTTCAGGATTGACTTTAACGCAACATGCATCGGTTGCATGAAGCCAAATAAAATTAACATATATTGTGCGCAAAATTTTCTCTTTCAATGAGATTCAGCACGGTTGCATCATATTGAAGTCGATGCCGTTAATCTTCCTAATGAAATGCTCTTTGTCATTGTTCATTGAATATGTTTTTTGGAACGGCTGATATCTAGCGTCATTGATATTATCATAAAGAAGAGCAGTGAATTCCTGAACAGGTTGAATTTTATCTTCTAGTCGTGCATCGTCTGGATCTATCAATGATGCGAATATTTCCTGGAAATCCGTTCGTCTTGAAAATATTTTAAAAGGCTTGGTTTTCCCTTTATTATAAAAAGCCGCTGTGTAATCACAACCAGTAAATGCATGAAAAACCGACAGACTTAGGGATAAATTATGACCTAATTTCATTGCAAGCTCAGTACAGTTAATATAATCAAGATCTTTCTTACTGCTTTTCTTTGTTGATGAACCCGCCGACTAAATTTGAGTTTGTGTTAATTTTGTGGATAGTGGCCAGTAAAATTACCAAAACATCGGTATCATTTACTTTCACCAATATATTCGAACTAGGTGAGGTTTTTGATATATGAAACATTATTCGCATATCTGCCTCTTCATGTTAACATACGTAGTCTTCTTCACGTTTCACGACATGATCTGTGACAGTATGGTAAGAAAAACAGCGTTCTCCAACTGTTATAAAAATTTTCTTGTTCTGGATTATTGAAACTGTCTACCAAATGGAATCGCGCGCGCAACGCTTCTCTGTCACTCTTAACAGTCGCGCAGAAAATTGAACATCTTAAATCTAGGCAACCATAGATTATGCACACTTTTTGATAAGACAATCTAGTACGGTTGGATTGGGAATAAAATAAGCTTTTATTCGATGTGTAACTCGATTAAATAACTTATGGGGGTATATTAACAATGGTTACCTGCCTGTTTATACCTGACAACCTTTGGTTGGCACCACTGTAGAGCAGGCAACCAACCTAGTACGGTTGGATTGGGAATAAAATATGCTTTTATTTGATATGTAGCTCGATTAAATAACTTATGAGGGTATATTAACAGCTGTTACTTACCTTTTTAAACCTGGCAACCTCGTGGTTGGCAACATTGGAGAGCAGGCAACCTAATATGATTGGATTGGGAATAAAATAAGCTTTTGTTTGATGTGTAACTCGATTAAATAACTTATAAGGGTATATTAACTCCAGTTACTTACCTGTTTAAACCTGGCAACCCCAAGGATGGCACCACTTGAGAGCAGACAACCCAGTACGGTTGGATTGGGAATAAAATAAGCTTTTATTTGATGTGTAACGCGATTAAATAACTTATGAGGGTATATTAACTCCAGTTACTTACCTGTTTAAACCTGGCAACCCCATGGTTGGCACCACTTGAGAGCAGGCAACCTAGTACGGTTGGATTGGGAATAAAATAAGCTTTTATTTGATGTGTAACTCGATTAAATAACAAATGAGGGTATGTATTTGTATTATCGGATCTCGTACTACAATATATCACATGCAAACGTACGCACATGTACCTGCATCTATGAAAAAAATTGTTAAGTTATATCTAAGAATTCATAATTTGGTAATTTTATGCATGAATTTAATACTATTTAAGGAAAAGAAAATTGTAAAATCGGTTGCTTAATTCACAGTTAAAACTTAGTGTATTTTATTTAAAATGTCTTATTTATTATTTTTTCTTTCTGTTTTTAAATTTAATTGTAGATAAAACAGTTTTTCCTGAAGTTCAATAAGTGTCTTTGGAAGAAAACGGTAACAATCTTTTCATACTGATGCCCTAAAAAAGTTCCTGTTATCATCGAAATCAAGCTTAAATTCATTTGAGAAAATGTCATCGATTACAGAAGAAAATTATTCTGCCAGTCAACAGAACTTTGTTCCTCAAAATGGGGATAAAGATAGACAATCGTCAACTGATACAGGAAAAAATGCATTTGTTTGTGAAATATGTTCCAAAGGATTTTCTATAAAATATAATTTAAGAAGACATCTCTTGGCGCATACTGGAGAGAAACCATTTGTTTGTGAAATATGTTCCAAAGGATTTTCTCGGAAGGTTCATCTAAGAACCCATCTCTTGACACATACAGGTGGAAAACCTTTTGCTTGTGAAGTATGTTCCAAGAAATTTTCTGACATTAGTAATCTAAGAAAGCACCGCTTTACTCATACAGGTGAAAAACCTTTTGTTTGTGAAGTATGTTCCAAGCGATTTTCTCATAGCAGTAATCTAAGAACTCATCTCTTGACACATACTGGAGAAAAACCTTTTGTTTGCGATATATGCTTTAAAGGATTTTCTGATAAAAGTACTTTGAGAAAACATATCTTGACTCATACAGGACAAAAACGTTTTGCTTGTGAAGTATGTACCAAGAAATTTTCTCAGTGTAGTCATCTAAAAAATCATCTCTTGACACATACAGGATAAATTCCTTGTGCTTTTGAAATGTGTTCCAAAGAATTTTCTTGACATTTTCAACTAGAAAGAGATCTCATGATTCATAGGGGAAAAATATTTTGTTTGTGCAAGATGTTTTCCAAGGGATTATCTGATAACCATTATTAAAAAAAAATGTCTCATATTAAATAGATTTCTCTTAAAAATCTCTTTTTTTTTTTTTTTTTTTTTTTTGTTAAAATTGAGTATGAACCCTGTATATGTCATTATGTCGTTGCATTTACTGTTATCACATCTTTTTTGGTTTAGCATTTAGTCATCAAATAAAAATTGTAAAATTTTTCCACAGTTGTCATTTTGATAAAAAAGCAAATAACTCTAGACCTGTTCATTAGTTTTCAATAAAACTTTTTGATAGTTTAATTTTTTTATGTTACTGTAAATTAACTTTACTCTAAATTTAAAACTTAATCTGACCTGAAATGGATTAATTGTATTGGAATATGTTACGTGATTGGAAATGCTTTATTGAAATAACACTTTTAAAAATAGAAGAGAAATATGCTAAAAATATTTTGTTTGAAAAAAAAATCTTATTTGTTAAATTTTTTTCTTAAAAGACTTTCTAAAGATTTAGATGAATCATGTCTCATTATCATGTATTCTTTGCATCCAGTATGAGATGAGTATTTTGCTCAAATTACATGAATAATTAACTGAATATTGATCGGCTTGTTTAAACAATTCATACATCGTAGTTTTATAAGCTATTCAGAATATGAACATTATTTCTAAGGTCTTGTTTCTTTTTCTTCTTGTTTGTGTCCAACATCATCAAATACAATTTTTCTTTATGACACACCATATTGTATCCCTACAATTCTATAATAATACTCTAATCATGTAACTGTCACCAATAGTTCTGTGCTGACATTTTGGGTTTTTTTCTATTTGAGTTGGAAATTTTTGTATTATAGCTAAGCGCAGGGTATAAAATGCCAAATACTGTTCCATTGCTATCATTTTATTTATATTATAACTACCCAAATCATGTTACTATCGTATACATCTTCGATTTTTATATGCAAAGCTTCCTTTGGATTAAAAAAAACGAGATTTTTTTAAATTAAATAAAACTACATAAAAGTTCCTATGATAAAAAAGAATTCTTGGCAGTTTTATGTTAGAAAAGCTTTATTCTTGCTAATACTATTTTTTTTAACTTAACTGTTAATATTTTTTTCATCTTTCGCATGGTAAATAAAATAATGTTTTATGTAAAATTAAGTGTCATGGTTTACAGTATTATTGATTTTCTTTCTTGCTTCTTTTAAGAAATAGGCGAAAGCTACGAATTTTAAATATTTCAGTTTTAAATGCAAATTTTATATTTAAAACTAGTCGTTGGAGCCACCGTAATACTTACCCATCATGGATATGAATATTATATATGAAAATAAAACATGTGTAAACTATTTATAAAATGCAATGTAATTCAAAAAAAATTTAAACGTATATTTAAATATTTTTAATACATATAGTAATGCTCTATTAATGAATTGCTGATGACCCAATTTCGGAAAATTATGTAAAACGCCAAATTACTCAAGTAGTACCAAATTGCGTAAAAGAAACATCCTTATAGCTCCAAAAATAATAATCCTATTCACTAGCAGTTTATTGAGTCGGATTAATCGTCTCATTTCCAATTAAAATATATCCTTTAATTGAAATTTGAATGAAATACAGAGTCATGAAAAATCGAAGAATGTTGAAAACATGATTACAAATATCTCGGCAACTATTAATCTGATTGTCTTCGTTCTTCATTCCAAATTTGTGTTATTTTATTGGCTTTTACGTTCTTTCCTTAAAATAAAAAAAATCGAAAATTTTTATATACCTTTCAACAGAACGAATTTTTTGAGAGCTAGAAAAAATAGTTTCGGATAATCGAGGTTACGGATAATAAATAGGCTTCGCCTCATTCTTACGTACTAACAAGAAAGGTCGCCATTGGGGGCATACTCAGAATTTTTTGAAAAAAAAACGAATTAAACTACTCATGTAGGTAATAAAGGATCAGTGAAAATTAGCGGCGGAATTACATTATTAGATATGTAAATAAAAATAATACTGCCCTGTTAAACTGATGGCATTGAACTCACAGGCTACGCATACTAATTGTACATTACAGCCTTATATTTTCAAGGATTAATTCTGTTCGAAAAACAAATTAAGAAGGTAAAACAGCTCTCCCCTTTCCCCTTTTTTATACTTAATCATTGAACCTCCTAAATTATCAAGAACATGCTTTATCATAAAAAAATCTATATCCAAAATTCAGAGCAAATCGGATTATTCTTATTAAAAGCCCATTTAGCATTTGTATAATTTAAGAGGAGTTATCCCCCTCTTTTATACTGAACCATTAAACTTCCAAAACTATTCAGAGATTTGAACGAAATCTGACAATTCTGCTTGAAAAACCCATTTATATAAATTAAGGGGAGGGGCATTAGAACCCCCGTTCCCCCTGTTTATACTTATTCAATGAACACCTAATAACAGTCACGGAATCGCCTCATCAGAATGATCCTATATCTAAATTTTGGACAAAAACTGTTAATTCTGCACGAAAAACCCATTTATATTCATTAAGGGGAGGGGCACGAGCCCCCCGTTCCCCCTCTTATATATATCGAATGAACTCCAAAAACTAATCAGGGAAGCGCCTTATCAAGATATACCTATATACAAAATTTCAAGTGGATCCGATATTTTTATCATGAGTTATCGCGTTACGCACGAATGCACATACATACAGAACGGACGGGCACATAAGCTCTCAGGCTATGATAGCCTGTGAGCTAAAAAATAAAATAGTTTGGAATAATTGGCGTGAAAAGCTGAAAGCTACGCGGGATTTGGCGAGCAGTGCATTTCCTCGCCAAAAGCAGGCGATTTTAACGAATCTGAAAATTGATTTTAATTGACTTCACTGTTAAAAATCTGCAGCGTCACTCCACTACTTTTATAGAATGTCTCTCTTCTGACCAATGAGAATGCTCCATAGCACGGTGAATTAACCGTGTTATACACTGTTAAAAATCTGCTGCATTTTGTTGCAACGCACTCCAACGCTTGTATATAATATCTCTATTCCAACCAATGAGAAAGCTCCATTTCACGGCCAAGTAACCGTTTTCTATACAAGCAAAGGAGTGCGTTGCAACAAATGCAGTGGATTTTTAACAGTGTATTTTTCAATTTGGAACAATTTTAATCAATTTAAATTGTGTTTTAAATGATAAAATATATTAATTTTATTTTGTTATCAGTACATATAAACGTATATGACAAAATTACACTTAAAGTAAAGTAAAAATGCAAAACTAAAATTACTTAAACTAAACTTATTTAATAAATTGAACATAGAAAGTTTTTTCTTTAAAAAGTATTCGAAGCGTAAAAGAATATTTTTCAAAATTTCGTTTTTTCGCCAACCGGAGATAAATCGCCAAATAAACGAAATATTTATTATTCTTTTACGGATGTTATAAGGAGGTTCCGCCGAAATTTTTTTATGAACATATATAACTATATGAGAAGAACATTCTGTATTTTTTTCAGATTTTTCTGAGTATGCCCGTATGGAGACCTTCCTTGTAAGTACATACAAAATGTAACATCTCTATCTCAATTTCTTCGGGAGATAGAGCGTTTATAGACAGGCAGATGGACGGACGGCATTTTTTTTTCTAAAAATATGTTTTTCGGATACTCCAGTATCTGAAACGTTTGAATTCGGCAAAAAAATTTCCAATTTGCAAAACGATTGCAAGATATACCCTGTACTACGTATGATGGATAAGTAAAAATGAGAGAAGGGATTACATTAAAAAAACTTCATTTAATACGAAAAAATACGACAGGAATAATACTTGGTGATTTATCTTCAGCGCCTGTCTAAAATAAAAATTCCTGATTATCCCATCGACCGATTTCGCCAAATTATATAACTCGGCAAACTACTCAACATATTACACAAATTATCATATTTTTTTTTATCGGAACAGCTGCAGAAAAAATATATTAACAAAATATTAATAAAAATACAAATAAAATGTTGATAAAAATAACGCTTGATGACGCAGCAAACATGAAGTGAATGTGACATTTACGATCAGCCATTATTGGCATTTAATCTTATAGTTTGGCGATGATTTTTTAGTCGACGAGATTATCAAATACCAAGTTCTTTATTTCTGTGTCAGAATCTTCTAATTTGGCAAAGGATTGAACAAGTATAATGTAAATTAATTTAGGAATGAAAGTAGCGTGATACAGTGCTTAGCATGCATTTAAAGAAGACCAAGCGCAGATGAACAGTCGAAGCCTCACTATTTTTCAATGCGGTTCTTTTCTAGACCTTTTACAAAGGTGTCGCTTTTCTCCTTTCAAAAAATGTTATACGAAAAAATGTAACACGAAAAATTTTAATACGAAAAACAACAAAACAATTTTCTGTTACAGGTGGCATCACAATGCATTTACTGACATTGTTTCGTTAAGAATTGCAAGATTCACATAACAGTATTTTTTGTTAATCAATCTCATTATCCTTGTACGTATATTGCAAGAATAGCTCTCCTTACCGATATAGAGTTTTAATTTAAAAAATGATTTAAAAGTTTATATTATTGTCATCCATGTTGTTCTGAATATCTCGAACATTAACTATTTATGGGGAGTATTTATTTATTTTTTTTTTCAAAACGAAATCATTTATTACTTGGATTGTCAAGCAATTCATTTAAAATTCAGCAACTCATACAAAAAATAAATAAATAAAATAAAATAAATAAACCTTGTGAAAATCCAGAAAGATATCAGCGATATGAGTGAGCTGGATTTCAGTTCTTTCTATATACAACTGGATGATAAGGGAATCTTCACAAATCAACAATGTTAATTTAATTTTTTAAATTTAATTTTCACTTTTACTTTCTTTCATCTTTACAAGAAGAAAGCACTGGATTCGTTAAAATATTCGAATTGCGGTTTTTGACGGATTGACAGAATTTAAGGGTCAGAGATTCCAAAAAAAAATATATTTTTACAAAATGTCTGTCTGTGTGTGACATAAATTTTGTGGGCGCTCTATCTCCAGAAGTAATACAGGGAATTTAATAAAAAATACATATTTAGATACTCCCTGATATAAATTGATGCTGACTATTTTTTGGTATAAATCGCTGAACAAGTGGCGTTGCTGTGCTATCATTTACGATTTCTTCAACAGCTCTATCTCAAGAACTACTGCATTAATTTTCACTTAACTTAAAGTTCTTTTATTTCTTGACACGAATGGATGCCGTTTACATTTTGGTGTAAATCACTCAGCAGGTGGCGCTGCTATGCTGTATTTTTCACAATTTCTGCAATAGCTTATCTCAAGATTTAATGAATAGATAATCATTAAATTTCGGATTCCGTTAATCCTGAATATGAAGTGAAATTATTTACATTTTGGTATCAATCACCCCATAGGGGGCGCTGTTATACTCATTTCTCCCCGATTTCCGTAATAGCTATATCTCAAGAACGGTTGCTTGAATTTTTATCAAACTTCAGATTCATGATATCAGTATTATTGCTTATTATATTTTAGTGTAAATCGCACAGCAAATAGCTCTTTTATTCTGCATTTTCCCTATATCTACAATGTTTTTAAATGATTTTTTTACATTGGATAGCTGAGATTTATATAAATGCAGGCCGTTTTTTTACTCTTTCGATTTTGGTTCTGAACCAAACCGGTTCCGAAAATGAAAGCGTCCTCATAAAAATATCTGTAAACGAAATCAAAAAAGTAAAAATCGGACTGCTCAGCTGTCCAATGCAATAATAATAATAATAATAATAATAATAATAATAATAATAATAATAATAATTAAAAAAAATTAAAATGTAACCGTAATATCTTTATAAATTTCTTCCTTAGGTGAATGGGTCTTTTCATTTAAATGAAGCAGCCTCTTAAACAGGATTGCACTATAGGCAGGTTCTTTTTCACACGTTTTACTATATTTAAATTTAGTTACATTTAATAAGCCAAGACATGTATACTATTCTTTATAAAAAATAAAATTTAATGTTTAGTTTAGAATAATGATTATTTAAAAATGCATACATTATTTGATTTTTTTTTTTTTTTTTTTTTTTTTTTTTTTTTTTTTTGCCAGGACAAATTTTATTGATTTTTGAGTTTGTCAGCTACGCCAATAGAATGATTTTCATTCGGGGAGAGTCGAAAGCGGAATTAAATTTTGGCCTGTGAAGACTAGAAAGTATGATACCAGTCTCGGTTCGATACGGAAAAATTAAGTTCGACCCGGCCAGGTCCTTCAGAATAAAAGACTTGACTCAGAAAGTGTAACTAGGCCCGGCCCGAGACTTCAGGAAAATCTATGGTCCAGACCTGGCTCCAGGTCGCTCATATAGGCAGCATAAATACAGATGAATGCATGCAGAAAATGCTGCAAATATATTCTGTACGAATTATTTTCGACAATTATTTAGATACATACAATTTAAAATCCATATATATTTATCAATTAAAATTTAAAATTTTTCTATTTTATAAATAAAATGAAAAAGTGTATGCAATTAATTTAAAATAGAGAAAAAAATTCATGTGTAACTCATACCTGTCCCTGAAAAAGTCTATAAATAAATAGAAAAAAAATATAAGCATAAATTTTCTACCACAATGCTTTTCAATGGGTGATTATGAATGTTATTCCCAAGCAGAGGAATTTTTATACCCTCGAATCAAAAGAAAAAATATGGTCCATTAAATGAAGGAAATTACATTAAAATTGCAGTAGTGCCAATTTTTTAAGAGGAAAATATTCTCAAAAACTTTCTCATTTCTTTCCACTTGCCATGCATGAGAAAGCAGACGTCCTTGACCAGAGTGTACTGAGAAGCGTTTGTCCAAGTGGGGGTGGTTGTATTCAGTAGCATATCTAGACTCATCATTTCAGAGGGGTGGCTGAGATTCAGTATAAATTTCGGAGAGGAAATTGCAAAAACATTATCATTTTCCTTTTAAACAGATTTTTATATTCACGTGTAATGCATACATTATACAATGGAACCTGGTAAGTTTGAGTTGCATGGATGTAGTTTCATTTTAAGCAGGTTTTTGTCTGAACTAATGTAACTTTTACGGCGTGTAAAGAGAGCCTCGTATGTTGAAAACTTGCTGAAATGGTGTTTTTGTGTTCTCTGTGAAAAAACTTGTTAAAATGAAAACCTTCCTGAACGGAATATTTTTTATAATGGAAAAAATGTAAATTGCCAACAAAAATTACAAAATGAAATGACAGATGTTCTGCATTTATTGAAAAAATAAACATAACAATAATAAATATGAATACTATATCAAAACATATGTTCACAAAATCAGAATGCATCATGCTAGATTTGTACCAAGGGGTGTAGTGGAGGGTATACACTGATATATGCCGTATACCTTCTCGATTAAAAAAAATCTGTATATCTTTTGTTTCTTTATTAAAGCTATAGCATATAACGGTGACAGTCAAGAGTTTAGTGTATACACTCTGGGTTTTTTATGTCTGCAACACTATTTGTACCAGCCTTTGTATTCAAGGCCATTGCTATGACTTTCTTTGGTTGGGGATGGGGGGAAGGGAGCTTAAAATTTTAAGTCAAATTTCAGTATTTACCAAAACATTTTATTAATTTTTATTATCAAGTTACCACAATTAGAAAATGCGATATAGTTTTCATTTGAAAAATATTTTATTATATTCCCAATTAGATTTATAACTTTTGCCAAGTCTATCAGAAATAAAAAAAAATCTATTGTAGTTTTTGTTAAAATGTTAAACAAATTTGAAACTAAATTTGTAAATTTTTCAAGGGTAAAAGCATTCGCAAATGATTTTGGGGGTAAGGTCCTCCCCCATGTCCCCTTAGTGAGAATCCTGGTTGTATTAAGTAGGGTATAAGTGTCTTGATTTTATTCTATAAACTTAAATTTTGATTCTAATTTGTGAAAATTTCACTTCGACAATAAATAATATATTTTTATGATTTTTATTTCATTTTATAAATAATATTCCAATAATAAAAAAATTAAGTGACTGTTTAAGAAATTAGAAAATATATGTATGAAAAAACCTTTCTGGAATCATACATAAAAAGTCGAAGAACTACAAACAGTAATGTACAAATAAACTTTTTATTAAAAGCAAAAAGTTGATTTATCTCTTCGTCCCATGTCATTATTAAAATGGCATAATGGATACATTAGTTAATCAGTATTTAACAAATATTATCATTTAAATGCACACATGAATACAGAAAATATTCTATTTCTTATAAGAGAGTTCTTTGCACAGCACCATATGTTGAGAACATTTACTAATTTCCCTACAAGCCACAAAACTGAATGTAAGTTTCTTCAGAATGTAAACAGGGGTCGCAGCATCTCTCAAATTTTCACACATACCTACCACAAAACTAAAACGATAATATTTATTATATAATTCTATTGTAGACGTTAAAGAAACCTGCCACAAAGATTTTTGAATTTAAAATACTGATATCAAAATATGAAAATTTTAGGGACAATGCGACCCCTAATTAAAAGAAAAATAATTCTTGACTTTTTAAAAAATTATTTTTGATTTTCTAAAAAATTAAATATTATTGTTCATAAGCAATTTCTTAAAGAACTAAATCTATTCCATGGCTAGGTTGTTTTTTCTTTTTCTTTTATTTAAAGAGCCTTTTTTAAAATGCAGAAATGGAATCTCAAGTACTGATGAGGAACTGGAATTCAGAAATCAAGAAAAGAAATAACCTGTAGACAGTCAAGGATCGATAATCCGTGCACCTCTTATTCACAATTTTCTATAATTTGCGTTACTTTATGAATGTAAACAGTAAAATAAACAGTTAAGAAAATTTGCAAATTTGTGATAGAAAAGGATTTTTTAAACAAATAATAAAAAAAATGAAAAAAAATCATAATAACACATTTAATTTTAATTAATATAACTCTTTTATTTTATTAACAATAAAAAACAAACTGTATTATAGAGTCTATATAATAATGTTTATTTAAATGCACATATGCATATCAGTTTTTTTAATAAAATAACTTTAAAAAGTGCATTTTTTGAGACGCCAATTATTAGATTTCACATTTATCTTTCCATATTCTGTTGATTATACAATTAAATACCTGTCTAGGAATATAAAATGAAATATAATCCAAAGTACTCTATAATCCGTTCAAACTTTGGCCCCAACTTCTGCGGATTACAGAACATTGATTGTATATTCAAAAACTTTCTAACTTTTCAAATTTTTACTAAAATATTGAAAGTTCTGAAATTAAAAGAAAAAAACACTGATTCCTATTTTTTTTCAGCCCATTATTTCAATGTGAAACCTTTTAAACAAGTTATTTTAATATTGAGGGAACATGGGCAACCTCCCTTCCACTTCTGAAGTTAGGGAAAAATTGCTTTTTTGGTAAAATTAGTTTAAAATTATGTTAGAGCATTCATTTTTTAAAAAATCATCAGATATCTGAAGAAATATTATGACTATGCCACATATAATAGGAGAGTTCTGTTTATTTTCTTGTATTTTCCCCTCCCTTCTCAGGCATTCCAAAACAGTTTACTCACGGTTTCAGTAGCGATAATGTACATATTACCGCTATAATTAGACATAAGTAATATTAATTAGTAATATTACTGGCTATTATTATTACATTATTAGTAACAATATAATGTATTATTATTATATTATACAACTACTATAATATTATTACATTATAATTATAATTATAGCGGTAATATAAGGTGATTATACAGTCAGGATCTATAATTTACACACCCATAATCCACAATTTTCTATAATTTGTGTTACTTTGCGAACGTAAACAGTGAAATAAACAGTTCAGAAAATTTACAAATTTGTGATCCAAAAGTAATTTTTTAAAACAAAAATAAAAAAAAATGGAAAAAAATCATAATAGAATCTTTACTTTTTTAGATATAACCCTTTTATTTTATTAAGAGTAAATATCAAACTGTACTACTTAACATATGTAATTATTTTTATTTAAATGCACATATATCTAATTTTTTTAATAAAATAACTTTAAAAAGGCATTTGTTTGATATAGCATATTAAACTAATTATTAGATATCATATTTATCTTTACATATTATATTGACTATAAAGATAAAATTCTATCTAGGGTTAATAAAATGACCATATACTCTATAAAATCCATAATACTCTATAATCCACAATCCGCCAATTCCATAATCTGCACAACCTTTGGCCCCAACTTGTGTGGATGATAGAACTTTGACTGTATAATTATTATAGTCCAGTTATAGTGGTTATATACATATTGCCACTATAATTAGACATCAGCAACATTACTATTATTATTACTATCATTGTGACTGTTATTAGTGACATTATAATGTATTATACAAATATTATTATTAGTCTCGCATATATTATTGTAATAATTTTATTTCACGATGATTCATGAAAATAGTTAAAAACAATCATGGAAAAACATTTCCTGCATGGTCATCAAGCAAAATTATTAAAAAAAATAAAATTTATTAAAAATGATCTATCAAATTTTTTTATGTGAATTACTATGTAGTTGTAAATAAGAAAAATAAGGTAGTGCTTGTAGAGAGAATGTTAATTACCCATTTCATTATTTTTTCATTGTTATCATTGAATAATGCAGTCATTTTCGTTTACATAATTTCAAAAAATCTGAAATGTAAGTTTTATTCATATTCTACATGGGATTATTTTAATTTTGTTATTTTTATGTTTTTTAAAAATTATGAATTTCGCAAGAAGGGGGGGGGTTACGAAATTCAGAAGGGCCTGAAATGCAGTAAATTCAAATACGGAAAACCCTCTGTCCCAATGATTCCGTGTAACAGGTGCTCTATTGTATTAAATTATAGCAAATAAAAATTTTGAGCATAAATAATAGATTGTACATAAATTTGTTTAGCTGCTTTGTGTATATTTTTCAAATTTTACAGTATATTTGAGAATTTGTATAAATCTGAAAATACGCATCAAAAGCTGTTTCAAACTTTAGAAAAAATAACTTGTACATGCTTTTTTAATTAAATTCTTCACCTTTATGTCAAAAATTGAGATTTTGCTTTAAAAGATCATTTTTTTTTATAAAGCCATCCAATAATGTGCCTATAAGATAAAGTGAAATACTCAAAGATCTTGCAAATTATTCACTTATTTCCAATATTCCTTCATTAGGTTTATTAAAATGCAAGACGAAAGAAAAAAGGTTCGTTTTTGGTTATGCATAATTTAAATTGATGCATTATTTAAAATTTTTACTAATGTCTAAAATCAGAGAAAAACAATTTACTATACAGAATAGCACAGTAAACTCCTAAAATTTGCAACAATAAAGTTAACAATTTTCTAGAATCCGCACATAATTTATGGATGTAAACAATGAAATTTTCAGTTCAAATGTAAGGACAAAATTTGACTTTTTAATATTTATATCAATTTCATGTATATTTTAAATTGCAATTTATGTTAATATAACTGAATTCATTTTCGCCATGAAGGAGGAATAAATTTATTTCTGAAAAAATTCAAGATATGGCTGATATTGATTTCATAGATCCTTCTAGAGGAAAAGCAGTAGGAGAAAAAGGAAAGAAATTGACCAGAGTCACAGCAACACCTGGTCAAGAATCTGTTACATTGATGGCATGTGTTAGTGCTTCTGATGAGAGACACCGGTCATCACAATCTTTTTACCAATTATATTTGTATATCAATCAAGCTATTTTAGTTAGTAAGTATGGCTAAAACAGAAAAATAACTTCCTTAATCCATGGAAATTTTTTCCAGAGAGAAAATTCGCCGTAAATACAATATTTCAAATGAAAATCAAATTTCAAATTCTTTTAATTGCTTATAGGCGTTAATGCCAACATAGTGAAAAAGATTCCATGCCGGGAGTCAAACCCGGGCCATCAGTATAGCGCACTGACTGGAAAAATTTCCATGCATTAATATATTCAACGATGCTGGTTCTATTTGAGTTCTGTGTTTGCCCCGAAATCGGTGGCTCTCAGAGTATATTCCATCTTGTGCTGCGATTGTAGCCTTGCCAACACACTATGGTGAGAAAGTTTCAGGCTGGTTGTCGTTCCATGTGTTTAGTCGGTAGAACGTCAGTGCGCTATACTGATGGCCCGGGTTCGACTCCCGGCATGGAATCTTTTTCACTATGTTGGCATTAACGCCTATAAGCAATTAAAAGAATTTGAAATTTGATTTTCATTTGAAATATAACTTCCTTATTTTGTGATTTTGATGTGAACTGGTATTGTATATTTTTATGAGACAAGTTTCATTGAATAATTTAGGAAAAACACATTTATTTTTTATTAAAAATATTTATACATACATTACTGATTATAAATTAGACTTCTTCTTTTAAAAACTTCAAGAAAAAATTTCAATTTTTCAAGTCTTTTTAAAAATTATCTAAATTTTTATTACAGTAGACTCCCTCAAATCTGCAACTTTCTAAAATCCACTCATAATTTATGGATATAAACAATGAAATTTTCAGTTAAGATATAGGGATAAAATTTGATTTTTTAAAATTTATATCAATTCTATATATATTTTAATTTGTAATTTTTGTTGATGTTACTGAATTCAAGCTTTTTCACGAAGGAAGAAAAAAGTATTTTCTCAAAAAATTTAAAATAGAGTTCTTAACATTGGAAATCAGAATCATCTTACCAAACATATTTATGTATTAATCAAGTTTTTTTGGTTATTAAGTGTGGCTAAACCTGAAATAAAACTTCCCCATTTTATGATTTTGATGTGAATGAGTAATGTAACGTTATGAGGCAATTTTCGTTGAATAATTTAGGAAAAATACATTTCATCTTTATAATGAATATTTAATCATATACTATTGATTATTATCTTGAACTTTTCTTTTAATATTTTAATTATTTTAAAAATTATCTAAATTTTTACTATCTTAACATTTTTTTTTACATTGTATGCATCCATTATAGTTTCGACTGCATTATTAATTACATTCAAATTACTGTTTAAAATATGTTAACAAAGCAATGACCAGAAATCTGCAAAATTGTAAAATCCGCATAACCTCATTCCCAATCTGTGCGAATTTGAGGGAGTCTCCTGTATTTTAGCTTATTACTTATTTTAATATTTAATTATAATATAAGTATTCATTACAATTTCAATTGCATTATTAATTGTATTCAAATTACTGTTTAAAAAGTGTAAACCTTGACCAGAAGTCAGCTAAATTCTAAAATCTGTACAACTTCTGATCCCAAACTATGTAGTTTTGAGGGAGCCTGCTGCTAATTTTGTCAGTTACAGATTAGAATTTATACTTAGAAGAAAAATACAAGAGATGAATTGCCTAATAATGAAGAAAATAAAATGATTTATAATCTGGAGGCGGTTGCTTGCTACTGTCAAAATCTTCCAAGTTGAGCTTGGACCTTTAAGCCTTGAAAAAAGCACTGCACTACACCCTAACTCTTCCTTTAAGTTTTTGGCAATGGAAGGAATAGACACAAAATTTAGATAAAAATATTACAATTTAGATTAATTTCTGTCTAGAAACCTGCACCTTAGTGAACGGATATATCTGGTCGCGGCAGTGGGAAGGTTAAACCCATGGTAACTAGAATTAAATGGTAGGTATCACACGCATCTTCCTTCTTACTGATGACATCAGCTGGACACTACGTTCGTCTCCGAGACCTCTGAATAGTGTTGTTTATGCTGACTTTTTATTATCGTGAGAAATTTTTTTTCAATAAAGTGCTGCGATATTTCATCTTTGATGATAAATATATTTTTCCCATTATGTATATTTATAAGAAATTGAATTTTTATTGTTATATTCATATATATATATATATATTTAATTTATATATACAACATATATGCATTATTATAAACTGACTTAATTCTTTTAATTTGTAAAATATCATGGAATAAAACATACATTTATTACTTATCAACTAATGTAGTATAAATTTAGTTTTAAATATTAAAATATTTCGATAAGGAAAAATTTAATGACAACTTTAATACATTAAAAAATATTATTATTATTATTATTTTGTGAATATGTTAATAGCATTTTGAATGGCACTTAGAATATTTAGGGGGGAAAGGGGAAATGGATGATTTATTAGATAAATACCATGTTGTTTGGCAAAGCGATTTTGGATAGAACTTTTTAAGGTGAGGGGAATCTCAATATTACTGTGCCTGAGCTAGTTTAAATCTTTTGATCAAATATGCTAACTTTTAAACCGAGTAGGCAAACAAAAGGAAGAAAAAAATACAGATTTTCTCTTCTGTATTACCAGACTTTGATTTTCTTTAATGGCCGGTAGAATGTTAGTAAAAAGGCTACGAAGGAACATCAAGCTTTTCCACCATTTCGCAAGTCACTCTTTTTTTCTTTTTTTTTAAGGGAAAGAGGCTCTTAAAGGCTTAGGCCATATAGACCTGTGATACGAAAAAAACAATTGGCAAACTAAAATTCGTTAATCTTGAACAAATGAAACTATTGTATGCCTTACATGCATTAGACACAACTCGGTATTTTGTACATTATAAACACATTATACAAATTGACTTGGTTAATACACCATTGAATTCCTTTATATACACATATTTCTTAAATTTTCATGGATCTTGTTTCTAAACACTGTTGTACAATTTTCTTTAAATTTGTTCTTTCTTCTTTCAGATTACGCGCTTATTTATTTTTTCATTTTAAACATATTCTACGCTCTCAATATTTTACAGATTATATACATATCTTACAAATTGACTTGATTAGTTAATATAGCATTAAATTTATTTTATATACATTTCTTAAAAACAGAATTTTCATAAATCTTTTTGCTAAAAATTACTGTACAATTTTTTTTCATTTTCTTCACATTTTTTTCTCTTTTCGTTTATATTATGCTTAATTTTTTTTCATATTACGTTTATTCAAGGCTTTCATTCTAATGAAAGTCCGAGTTCTTACAAACGTCATGACTACATAGTCATCAAAATGCCAGATATTTATTTTTTATTATATTTTTTAACACCTGAAAGACATTCGGTTGCTGGTTTTCTTTTTCCAAAGATTCTAAAGCAGTATGTAATTTTTCATTATCACATTTACAATTTTTTGTTTTTTCTACAATTATTTCTTCATTATTTAGAAGATTTTCAGCATTACCTCTATCATTAGTTATATATAAAAGTTCTTTCATTTCTTTGCGAACATTGCGTTTTTCTACTCGCATTCTCCGATCATCATTAAGCATGTCATGATTTAAAGCTACAGGCAAATTTAAATGAGGAACTGCATCTGGTTTGAGAATAAATTCCTTGGGAAGTTTGCTCTTCAAATCTCGCAAATAATCATTTTTATCAAAATGGGCCGAACACACTCGGGCTATATACACAGAAAACGAATCGGCTCGTCGACAATTATTAATCCATTTCCATCTAATTTCTCTGTCCTTTGGAAATCTATGGAATTTAATATTTAATTCCTTTTGCTATCGATCGTGATTACTACAACCCGCTATTGCACAGCAAACTATGATCAGCAAGTAAAAAATTCAATCACAAAGGAAAAAATCGCAGCATACGCGTACATTGACCTCGAAGATAACTAGCTTAACTGACCAGTACAAAGTAAAAGGGCGAGCGTGGGAAAGATTATTGCGCTTTGGTGTCCAGATGACGTCAGAGGAGAAAAAGGCTACTGTGCATCTCCTTGTGATATCAACCGTGTATTCTAGCTACCGTGGTTAAACCCTATTAAAAAATGGGTTTTCTGAATGATTGCTTTATATTTGTTTTCATTTAAAGAAATCATTATACTAAGCAATATTTTTTTTTTATTATGCTTTGGTTATGTTGAGAATCAAGCATTTGTCAAAAATTTAACAAATCTAAAATGCTATAAATTTGTTACAATTTAGTGATTTTGTTCTGTGTCTTAATTTCTGTAACGCTGCAACTAAAACTTAAAGATACATTTTTATAAAAAGAAAAGTCTGGACAACATTTTTAAAGAATAAATTGAAAATTAAGGAAAAATTAACAGACTATATGTAACTTATTTTATTTGGATGTTTGTTTTTATTATCATTCATTAATTTTCAATTTTATAACGAAAATTGTTAAACTAAAAGAAAAATCTATATACAGTCGAGGATTCATAATGTGCTATATTCTTATATATAATTACTTTACAAATGTAAACAGTGAAATAAATAGTTAAGAACTTTTACACATTCGTGATCCTAAAATGATTTTTTAAAATAAATAATAAAAAAAGATAAAAAATCATAATAAAACAACTACTTTTTAATATAACTCTTTTATTTTATAAACAATAAAAAACAAACTGTATTACAGAACATATGTAATTATTTTAAATTAAATGCACATACAAGTAAATTTATTATAACATTAAAAAGGCATTTTTTGAGATAGAATGTTAAATTAATTATTAGATTTCATATTCATTGTTTCGTATAATACTGATTAGAGAATTTAAATGCTGTGTAGGAATAATAAAATGACTTATAATCCATAATACTCTATAATGCACACAGCCTTGGCCTCTAATTGCAGATTATAGAAATTTGACTGCAATAAAAAACAGTTTGAAGGTGACCTAGGCTTTATAAAGCAAATTGATTTTCTAAAAGATTGCTCAGTATTTGTTTTTTTAAACAAATCATTAAATTAGGCTGTCATTATTTTGATTATGCCATACTTAGGTTGAAAGTCAATCACTGGTCTAGAATGTAACTTATCCTATGTGCTATAAATTCGTTTCACTTGAGTGATATTGTTCTATGTCTTAATTTCAGTAACGCTGCAGCTAAAACTTTTCGATAAATTAAAAAAAAAAAGTCAAGACATTAGACATAATATTACAAGTTGAGACAGTTTTAAAGAATAAATTGAAAATTAACACATTATGTGTATTTTATTTTAGTTGTATGCTAGTCTTTATTATTGTTCATTAATTTTAATTTTATAACCAAAATTGGGAGAAGTAAAGCAAAATCTATATATATCGAAA
>OZ025298.1:155465236-155501140 GCA_964019185.1 Maratus speculifer | reverse complement strand
AATTTCTAATCTTCTATAATTGCACTAAAGCAAATTTTTTTAGGGAAGTTATTTTCAGCACTATTTATATTGGTGGTATAAAATATTTCTTTTTAAAGAATTTATATGATCAGAAATTATACATAGTCATTTAAATTTGACTGTTTTTGAAAGTTTTTTCTTTTCAATTTTTATGAAAAAAAAAAAAAAAAAAAAAAAAAGATTTTTTACAGTTATTTTGAAAGAAGATATTTCTTGGCTTATAGTAAAAAAATTATTGCACATAAAGGTATAAAAATTTGTAGTTTTATAGCAAAAATATTTATAATTAAACTGAAAGAAATAGTTTTTAGGGTAATTATTTTAAGCACTATTTATGTTGGTAATACAATATAATTCCTTTTTAAAGATTGCATAAGATCAGAAATTACACACAGCCATTAAACTTTGATTGTATTTTGATAGTTTTTTCATTGTAATTTTTAATGAAAGAAAAACATTTTTTCTAAATAATGTAATGTAATCTAATATTTCTAAATAATAATTTGAAATTTAATTTTTTAATAATTTTCCCGTTATTAAATCTACGTATAGAATCCAAATAATATTTTTGTAAAAATAGAAAAATCGAGCAGAGAAGGGTAAAGCGCTGAAAAACCCACAATAAAAGGGAATTGAACATATACCCCCAATTAGAGAATATTGATATGGGTCATTGAGTTATATGTCAATATTCTTCGATATCTTTTTTTAAAAAGCAAATTGTTGTATCTTTTGAGAGTGTGGTTTATGAAATGGGATGGCCAAGGCCAGCTCATAGGGTTCAATATGAAAAAAATTTACATCCTCAATTTCAATGGAAAAAAAAGAGGAGATAGTTTTATTTCATACTTTTTAACGCTTATTAACGATGTTGAAAAGTGTTTATCTTTATGTTTTATCTGGCTGGCTGTATGCTTTATCTGTCCATGCTATAACTTCCATAAATATACTTGGATTGCCATAAAATTTTTGGAAATTATTGATGTTTACCCTAGCATGAACCCTATTTCAGATGAAGTTTCTAGCATGATTAAATTAAATATCATATTAAACTATTCCATGAGAAATAACATTAATGTACATTATTTCACTCATGATAAAAAGTGCATAACATTTACAAGGACTCACAAAATATTTCAAATAGTACATTCTATCTAAAGCACTGTCTATTATCGATGATGGGTAGTTGAAATGTATTTTAATTATGATATGCACTTTTAAATGTCACTAAATCTAGGCATATTATATGGTGTGTGTTAATGATATAGGTCACATACAGAGCTACACAAAAGAACTCACAAAAATTACTGAATGTGAGCATAAATTACTTAAAAGTGTTTTTAAATAAGTTATGATTTTTACACTGAAACACATTCAATTTACTAAGAAATGTTTGTAGAATATAGATAAAGTGATATACAGAATCACTTAAAGAATTGGACACATGGCTGTCTATGGACGATAAATTATGGAAATATAATTCAAATAGTTTTAACAGTGTTTTAGTTTGAACTAAATTTCAGCTCAATACTGGAGTGTAATAAAGGTATTAGATAAACTAGAGGACTGAACAGAATTATTCAGGTATATTTCCATCTATTAGTATAAATTGCAAGAGGAGAAATTTCAATTTTTTATATTCTTTCTTGTGAAACTAAGTTTCTCCAGTATTAGTATATATATATAATAACTGACAGATCAAATACAGCGTTGTTCAAAAATTGGAATACATATATTGGAAATAACATATAACACCTTATTTCCCTACATGATGAAGCTTTGCAAAAAATTTCAGGAAGTGTTGGAAAGTGTTTCATAATCTATGCTTAACGCATGAATTTTCTTACTAGTAATATAATGAAATGCTACTTCAGAATGTTTAAATATAAGCAGATCATTTTCATTTAAAGAAAAAAAATGCACGGCTTATATGTCAAAGAATTCGGTCCTTGCCCAATGTGATATTGTGTTTGGACCGAATGTAGACATTTATATTTGAGGGATAATGCGCATCATATTGCTAATCCTTTTTACTCCATACTCGTCCATCTCTTTCCTCCATGATATGAAATAAATCTCTCGTGTACGTGTAAACACAATCTTTTAATTTTAACTCTTTAGATATTTAAAATTTAGCGTAATTTTTTCCATTTACGACTTTTAATGCATATAAATAAATTCAATATTTTACAGTTACCTTTCTTTTTTAAAATTCACATGTAAATATAGTTTTTTTGCCGTTATTTTCAATATTTTCCTGTTTTTAATACGTAGTAATATTTTTACTAGATTTAATATTAATCTGAAAGTTTTTTTTTTCTAGTTAAAATATTTTGTGTAAATAAATTTTTTTATTTGAAAAAATATTTCTTGCGCTGTTTTTTTTTTTTTTCCAGATAGAAACAATTAAAAATAATACCTTTTTCTAAAATATGTAAAAAAGTTCTCGAAATGCTGAAAATTTGAATTTAAAAAGGAAATAAATTCACAAAAAATTAGTCAAATAAAAAAAAATAATAAATGCAGTTTCCTGACCGGGAACTTCTAATGTATAAAATAATCTAAAAATGATTAAATTCCTATGTGTAGTTTTTGCTCCTATAAACAATTTAAAAACTGTGTGCACCAGCGTGTTTATCAAACACTTCTCTATAATTCCACTAATTTGCATATTTTTTCATGCAATAACTCTATTAATATTAATGAAGAAAAATCTCAGGTCACAAAAAGATGTTTTTAACATTTTAATTTTTATACACTGAGGAAGCGAGCCCTGGTGCTCGCGAAACGTATACGTGTGTGGTGTGTGTTTGTGTATTGTGTGTTAAACGTTGATTTTATTTATTGTCACAAAAAGATCATTGTCAGTGGCAGTGACAGCGTTTGTTACCTTTTTTCTTTTTTTAGAATAGAGAGAAACCAAATTTCCTAAATTAAATTTAAACAAGTAAGAAAAATCATGCGTTAAGCATAGATTATGAAGCATTTTCCAACCCTTTTTGAAGTCTTTAACAGAACTTCGTTTTCGAGGGAAATAACGCATTGCTGTTTATATCCAAGTATGTATTCTAATACTTTTGAAAAGCCCTGTATTTGATTTGTCGATTAATATACAGACTATATAATGGTAAAATTTAGTTTAGGAAGGAAAGGCCTAACTGGTTGGAATTTTCTTTTCAGCAATTTATACTAATAGATGGAAAAATACTTGAATACTTTTATTTAGCCCTGTAAAATACATAGTACCTTTAATACACGAAAGTATTTTGCTAAAGTTTAGTTTAAAAATAAATTCTCTTTAAACTACTTCATTCAAATTTCTAGAAATTATCATCCAAAGGCAGGCGACCATATATCCAGTTCTTTGCATGACTATGTGTATCATTTTACCTATATTCTACGAATATTTCTTTCTAAACTAAATGCAATTCATCGTAAAAAGGCATACCATATTTAAAAACCACCTGTAAATTACGCTCATATTCAGTAATCTTTCCGAGATTTCTTGTGTAACCCTGTATATCTAAATGGTGTAACAATTAGCATTTATATAAACCATATAATATGCATACATCTATAGTGAAACTTAAAAGCGTATATCATAATTAAAAATGCATTTCATCCATCTAACAGCCATCTTCCATAATATACTGGACTCCGGATAGAATACATTATTTCTAATCTTTTGTGTGTCCTTGTAAGTGCTATGCACTACTATTATGCATGAAGTAACTCATATTAATCCTCGGCTTTGATTATATATGAAATCGTTTATCATAATTAAAATATGTCGCAAACAATTCCCCCCTTTATTATTTTGTATTGGAATTTTTTTTGTATGACCCTGTAAATGAATAATAACTATTCTTTTCGCTGCATATTTTAGTGCACTTTGGTGATGCATATAAATTTGAAGATGTTTAACAGGGTATAACATCTATAAAATTCATTCGAAACGATTTTTCCCCATAGGCCGTAATGTAATGGAAAATGTTTGACTGTCCCTGTAAATAATCTTATCATTGCAGAACCTTCATTTTCAATAGGGTTCGTACTCGGGTAAACGTCATGAACGTCCAAAAATTTCATGACAGTCCGAGTATATTTACGAGAGATAAAGCGCAGCCATACGGCCAGACAAACCGAATGCATAACCACTTTTCAACTTTGTTGGAAAGTGCTAAAAAGAAAAAAAAAAGATTTTGAAAGGCAGGTTGAACAAATACAGTGAAACTTCCAAATAAGGGACACCTATGGGACTGGAATTTTTGTCCCTTAAATAGAGGTGTCCCTTATTCGAAGTTTTTTTATATTATTTTTAATTAATCGTTCAGAAATATATAAAATTTACAAAGCAATAAAGGTGAAATTCAAATGTAACCGAAGTGTATAAAGTACATTAATCAGACAAAAGGAAGAAAAGAGAATTAATTAAAATTATCAATTGATTACTAAATTGTTAAATGACTTGTAGAATGACTGATTTGTATTTTCATGCAAATCGTGTCTATGCAAAAAATATGCAAACATTTAAAAGAATTTTACTTGAAGTTGTGACGGTATACTCATGCTGGGTGTCATTTGTCACGTTATATGCAGACATACTCATTAATTTAGGTTAAAACAACACAGTTTATTAAAATGATAAGGGCTAAGGAAAGTGGAGCCAGTCTATAATTTCACTCACTGAGAACACTATGAAAAGCTAAATCATACTCACAGGCGTCGGTCTAGCTCAGTCGGGGCACCGTCTAACACTTGACACTATTTCCTGGCTGATCTACTAAACAAATCTTAATTTCACAGCCCGTGGCTGTGGATATTTCTTTATTTCTCAAATAATCAAAACTAAACTTTCTTACCAAGGCCGAACCTTTAATCCACTATCTGAACTCCTTTCCGCTTTTCTGGAGGCCGTAGCTATTCTCTAATCGTCAGCACCTTACTAAGCAATCATCAACTTCGTTGTCCAATGGCGGAATACACACAGAGGCTGCTGGCTACTGCCAGAAACACACAGACACTGGCTGCTGGCCAAGGCCAGAAACACCCAGACGCTGGCTGCTGGCCAAGGCCAGAAACACACACCCCACAAACTCACACCCAAGCTTTTATACGCGACAAACTGAGATACTTCTCATTAACATAATACTAATAACCGCGAGCTAACTGCGGAATTCGAAAGAGCACACACACTCTAGAAAGTTAAAGTAAAAGAGAGGATAGATGTCACTTTTACGCCTACAAAATGTTAAATTATTGACGTCACGATCTCAGAAACACTAGAGTGCCTTTATGACTAAAGGTCACTCCCTCACAACCCCCCCTCGAACTCCGCAGAGAAAAAGGGCTGGGCTAAATGCATGCCCAGAACTTTTTCTTGTTATAAATTTAGAGCCGCAATAAAACACAGTGATGGGTGAAATTTAACGCCGAAACATAACTTTTAAAATATTAACTTTAACCCATCACAACCAAAAAAACTCAGTTTGCCTCAAATAATCACATATTCAATCCAATCATTCTTCTATCTTACAAATAGCCTCCGTAAAACTTCCAAAAACTCGTAAAACTTTCAAAACTAATTACTTCTTCTCTCAAAACAACCCACTCCACTGGGAGTGCTAAAATTTCTCAAAACACTAACCTTCCGAAATTTTCCTCAATATTGCAATGCAACTATAACTTTACCCAAAAATTTCTCCATAACTTTTAATATACTAGAATTCGCACCAAGTCCAAAAAACCCAATGCGCAAAAATTTTCCTCATCCAAATTCCGACTTCATCTAAAATTACATTTACTTCATACTAAACTAACTCTGCTACTACGTAATACCTACATCCCCACTAGCCAATGAACCAACTCCCAAACTTCTTCAGACTTAACTCCACTTGAACAATAATTGGGGCACATACGTACAGCGGCATATCGCTGTGCTTATGCAACAATAAAAAAATATCAAAAATTTACAAAATGACGTCATCAATCTCTTCATCTGTATTAACTAAAAGAAAAATAGCAGAATCAATACATAACAAAAAGGTATACTTCCCTGCAAGAAAATCACATTAACATTCAATTTTAATACAATACAATTTCAAATTCAAATGCAGCTTAAAACTTCGCAACTTGCGGAAACCATTCCCAACTAAAGTACAAAACGCAACTCATAAAACACGAACGATAAGAAGAAAGTTAATTCATTAAATGTTAGTATCAGAGATAGAAACGCGTGTCAAGGACTTCTTGACCGCAAAACACGTGCGCGCCTGAACCGCGGCGCGTGTACAAAATAACCCAAATCACTATCTGTACTTTCTGAAAATTTAAACATACATTAACATACATTTTATAACACATGAACAACAACAACACAGCAACATTTTAAACAAATAATACAACAATTTAACAATAGATCCAGAATTTTTAAAAAGCAGTTAAGACCAAAATTTCCAACATACATAAAACTAACAATTTTGCAAACAAATTTTGAACACAATTAAGCACTAAACGTGAGTCCGTCAAAAAATCCAAAAATGGCCAAAAGTATAAAACAGTCTCTCTGCTTTCTATTCCTTCACATTGCTACCACATATATGCACTCTAATAGAAATTTAATAAAGAACATTATCACCCAATCATAGAGATGATTCACTGCTTGCAGGCTTCATACTACAGGATGGCTTTCTCCTCCTGTCCCAGAAGGCTTGTACGAAGGATCTCTCGTCATCAGAACTGTACGGTGACGCCACAGTTGACTGTCGTGCCTGCAGCCTGGTTCTGAATGGATGCCGTGGGATACTCGTAGGTTCCACTCGACGACTCTGCTCCGGCCGGTTCGCTGGGTTCACTCCATGGCGAGGTTCACACTGTTGCTGCCGGTAATCTGAGAGTTGCCTCCTCTTTCTAGACGCACCCGAAGTTACCGAAGATCCAAGGCCACGTTTCTTTCCGGACCTATGTAGTTTCTTGTTAGGCAAAGATTCGGCATTTAAAGTTCGCTTAACAGTTTTACGAGTGTCCAAACGAAATCTTTTCTGGGGATTAATCACTGAAGATGGTGAACTATTAGTTAATTTATGCTTGTGAGGTTGTTGTCTAATAGATGGAGGAACTGGACAATTTATAATTTTTTGTCTTTTATGACACACAGAGTCCGATGTATTTGACACAGTTCTCTTATTTTTATTATACTTTGCTCTCGGATTGCTAGGCTTTCGACTTTCAATAACAGTTTTTGGAGCTGTTTGACCAAATTTTCTTCTTGAATATTGATGAAAAGAATTAGACGAAGAAGTGCTGGACTCGGGACACTCATTGGATCGGGAATTTCGCGAAACACCACTCGACATATGAGAACCTTCACTACCATTTTCTCTAAACTTATACACTCTAACCTGATCCAGATTAACAGTCATTCTTTCACCATTGACATCAACAACCAAATTATTATTTCGAACTTCCAAAACCTCGAACGGACCTACAAACTTCGGACCAAACTTAGCTACTCTCTTTTGACGACTTGAACTTAACCAATGCTTTTCTACTAACACAAAATCTCCAACTTTCACTTCTAACTCCCTTCTACGCATATTATAATACTGAGCTTGTTTTTCTTGCGCTTTTCCCATTTGAACCTGAGCTTCCTTAACCAACCTCTCAATATCCTGACACATGTACTGACTTTCCGCATCTGACACCATAACTAACCTTTGGAATGGAGTAATAACTTTTCTACCCAAAAACAATTCAGCAGGCGTTTTCCCCGTTGACTCGTGAACTGCTGTACGAAGTGCATACGCAAAATGCTGAAGAAACTGGTCCCAATTTGCATGATGAGAACCAACATAAGAAGAAATCATTTGAATTAATGTACGATTTACACGTTCAGCCATATTAGACTGAGTAAGTTCCCTACCGTCCTCAGTCTCCAACTTTTCACACAAAGACTTAAAAATATTAGATATAAAATCATAACGAAATGGTTTACTAGCAACTAGTGCGTCAAAACCAATATGCATTTCATTAGTTAAACTCGGTTTATCAGAAAAAACCTCTCCAAATTCATTTAAAAACTTATTAAATTCCTCCCTCTCCATTTCACTTAACCCCGACTCCTCCAAATTAACTGACACTGAAACAGGCTCTTTCTTACTCACATTCTCATCATTATTCACGATTAACGACTTTTTAAAGAAATCCAAACTAATTCCTCTATCCTTCATATAATCCACACCAACTATACAATGCACTGTTAATCCATCTAACACACAAAACTCCCAACATGTCTTAACCGAACGAATTTCAACTTCCAATTCCACTGAACCTTTATTATCGCAAGCTACTCCCTGTGCTGACTGAACCACCAGACTTGACCTTTTCAACTTCTTATACGAAAAATATTTCCGATAACAATCAAAAGAAATGAACGACTTATCTGCCCCTGTATCGAAGACACTTTTAACGACAATACCATCTAACACAATTAACACTTCAGGTAACTCCACCGGATTAATAGTTATTTTATTCAAACTCACCGAAGACTTTTCCGACCTCTGAACACATTTGCTTTGCATTGACCTATTTTCAACATTCTCATCCGAAGTTAACCTCCTTACTTGCGAAGAAACATTCCTGTCCCGTACTCCCCCACTACGATTATAACCACTATTCTGTCTATTTCCATACATATTTCTCTCACCACTTCTAATATTATTAGCACCATCACCATTCCTATTACCATTACTCGTATTCGACATATTACGACCAAATCCATCACTTCTATTACGCACATTACTATCCGGAAATCGCTGTCCCCCTCTCACAAAATTACGTTCCCCCTCATTTCTCAAATTACCATCCGTGACAGGTCTCTGCCGAGGGTTACGCAAATCCCGTTGATCCGAGCTATGCCGAGACTCATACTTCGATAATATCTGGTGCATTTCTGCAAAATTCTTCGGTGCTCTAACTTCAATAAAGTCCTGTATATTTGGATTAAAAAGAGGAAAAACAATGTCCAACAATTCCTCAAATGTAATATCCAAATTTAATTTATTTTTTAGTTCCAGCTTACGAAGATAGAATTTTGACGCCGACTCATAAATATTCTGCTTATTACAATAGAACTCTTTTCTCAAAATACTTTTATCTTTAACGGGAGGAAATGCCTTCTTTAACTCAATTACAGTTTGTTCAAATCTTTTCGCTTCATCAGTAATTAAAAACTTTCCTATATTTTCTAACCACAAAAGTGCTTCGCCCTTTAACGAGCATTTAAGCACTACGTACCTGTTTTTCTCAGGTATATTATTGAACAAAATATAATCATCTAATTTCACTAAAAATTCACTAATATCACCCTCACCGGTGAAATACACTCGTGGCACAATCTCAAAATGTCCGACATTTCGTTGGGCGCCATTTGTGACGGTATGCTCACGCTGGGTGTCATTTGTGACGGTATGCCCCACGTTGGGCGCCATTTGTGACGGTATACTCATGCTGGGTGTCATTTGCCACGTTATATGCAGACATACTCATTAATTTAGGTTAAAACAACACAGTTTATTAAAATGATAAGGGCTAAGGAAAGTGGAGCCAGTCTATAATTTCACTCACTGAGAACACTATGAAAAGCTAAATCATACTCACAGGCGTCGGTCTAGCTCAGTCGGGGCACCGTCTAACACTTGACACTATTTCCTGGCTGATCTACTAAACAAATCTTAATTTCACAGCCCGTGGCTGTGGATATTTCTTTATTTCTCAAATAATCAAAACTAAACTTTCTTACCAAGGCCGAACCTTTAATCCACTATCTGAACTCCTTTCCGCTTTTCTGGAGGCCGTAGCTATTCTCTAATCGTCAGCACCTTACTAAGCAATCATCAACTTCGTTGTCCAATGGCGGAATACACACAGAGGCTGCTGGCTACTGCCAGAAACACACAGACACTGGCTGCTGGCCAAGGCCAGAAACACCCAGACGCTGGCTGCTGGCCAAGGCCAGAAACACACACCCCACAAACTCACACCCAAGCTTTTATACGCGACAAACTGAGATACTTCTCATTAACATAATACTAATAACCGCGAGCTAACTGCGGAATTCGAAAGAGCACACACACTCTAGAAAGTTAAAGTAAAAGAGAGGATAGATGTCACTTTTACGCCTACAAAATGTTAAATTATTGACGTCACGATCTCAGAAACACTAGAGTGCCTTTATGACTAAAGGTCACTCCCTCACAAAGTTATCAATCAAAAGGGATTGTTTTGCAAATTTCAATTTTTAAGTACAAACCTTTCACATTTAACATATTTATAAATTTAGTTTTTCATTACTAGCAATATTTACCAAAAAAAAAATTATTCAACTGTTTTGCGTATTTTAAGGCAACAAATCTCTCAACTGCGCTACTCAGCAAGTGGAAAATGTTTTGACACATTTACAAATTTATTTTTTAACGGAAAAGTATAAAATTGGAACACTTGACTATGGAAGTGAGAAGCTGTGTTTTCAATTTTTTGATAAACAAATTATCTATTGAGTTAGAGGCGATTTTGATCACGTCACAAAGGCGTTTTTTACCCTTTCTTGAATAGTTAATCTTCTTTCGCATGGGAATTTGGTTCAAAACGCTCACTTTACAATATTTTCTGAAAGATCTATTGCATTTGCAAAGAAATAGGAAAAACTGGTCGATTGTATATTTTTTGAACAACAATGTCTTTAGTTTCAGGCATTTTTGAATAAAAATAAATTAAAACTTATGTTTTAAAAGTTGCAATTTTGGATTTGAGAATAGCCTTAAAGCAACTGTAAAGTTCTTTATTTCACAATTTTCTTTTATTCACCACTTTCAGAATTATCGTCACAATTTTAAGAATTACCTTCAATGGGGATAAACGCACTGCTATCGAATGAGAATTGTGGGTAAATAATTAGTCATTAATTCCGTCGTATGTCTCTGTATCAACATGATTGTCTATCTGTTTGATAAGTTCACAAAAATCTGCATTTTCATATTCATCAAAAACTGCTTCACTATCTGAAATGCAAGAACCAGGTTCTTTAATCTCATTTTCAAGTGTCCCTTAAATCGAGTGTCCCTTATTCAGAGGTAAATACATTACACGTCCTATACCAAGGGACTGGGACCGGAAATTTTGTCCCTTAAGTAGAGGTGTCCCTTATTCGGAGTGTCTCTTATTTGGAGGTTTCACTGTATAATGATTTCTTATTTATAAAAAATATGTATGAATTACCAGTACTTACAATTAAAATTATGCTTAAAAATTAATAATAATAATAATAATGCGTGTTTATTTTTATTTATCTTATTTAATTGACAATAAATTTAAAATAAAATTTTGATATTCGGCTTGAAATTTGACAGAATATTCAATTATCAGCCAAATTAGTATTCATTACATCCTATTTAGGAAATAGTAAAATTTGTGTTTAAAGTTATATTCAGATTAAATTAATCAAGTTCCGAAATAACAATAATTTCTTTTTAAAAATCCTACAAATATTATAATTTAATCATATTCAGTTACATTAAGTATGTAAAACGCTATAAAAAAGTGCTTCATTTTTGATATTTTAAAATATTGTTAATCAAACTTAAAAGTGGAATAATTTGGAAATCATGTTCTAAAATTTTATAATAGATAATATTGCATATTCATATTCTCATTGATATTATTCGATTAAAGATAGAAATGTGCATAAATATAGAAAGCTTTTACAATTTTTCTCTGGTAAAATATAGTAAGTGCTGAAAAAAACCTCCCATCTCCCCAAATACAGGAAAATCATACTGCTAAGATTGAAAGAAAGAAAGAGAAAAAAACCCTTCTTATTTTCTTCAAAATACTGCACTTGGTTACAGATGAACATGAGAAATTGTTTCCCACACTCAAATCCATAGAACTGACCGCCACTTACAACACATAGTCATTTTGCCTAGGGCTCCCCAATTTGGCCACCCTGATAGTGAATATAAGAAAGATCGCTGATAAGAAAATAGGATGCCCTTTTTGGGCAAAACAATTTATAAGACGGCCCGAAAATACATAAGTGAAAGTGGTCGAAGAGGGAAGGTGGGAAGGTCCCCATTGCCTGTTGTAATTTCCCTTCCGTTTTTAAAAAACATTCGTAGAATACGTAGATGCTTGCTAAAATAAGAAAAAGATTGTAACAAAACAAAATTAATAAATTTAATGTGCAGTATTTTTCTTTTCAATTTATTAAATCAGTGTTTTTAATAGACTTTTTTTACATTTTATCTACTTTTTTTCCCTTTTTAATTGCTTCTTAATTATGTTTAAAACAGACAGCAGTAAATTATGTAAAACAATGTTAGATCTAACTTTTGTTATAGCCAAATATTTTTAAACTTTATATACGTTTAAAAAAAATCATTCATTTGTTACAGAAGATGAAAGTGAAAAAATACAGTATAAGTTAAAATGCTCACGCTAATAAATATACACATGCATTACATACGGTAAAAAAAACCCTTCACAATCCCTATCTTTAGCTTTCCTTTCTTGTCAACGAGAAATTTTTTGACATATCCATGTCTTTTAAAACGTAAAAACACAAATTTGCAGGCAATGTTTTAGAAGTGATTTGTAATTCAATAATATATTTAAATTTTCCATAAATATATTAATGTCCTAACGTAAAAACACGAAATTAGCAGGCAATGTTTTAGAAGTGATTTGTAATTCAATAATATGTTTAAATTTTCCATAAATATATTACATTTTCAGTAATAACGAACTGCTGTTTCCTGACGCCCTTTGACCGACTGTCGCCGTCGCCTCAGGAAAGCCGTTATAAAACGCCAACTTTGACAGCATTTTTTAAAAATGAACCTTCGTCTTTATCGAAAAAATGGCAAAGTTTCTTGTTTTCTCAGTTTCTGATAAAAAGCACCTAAGCAATTAAAATTATTTAGATGATATTAAACTTTTTGTAATAAACCCAAAAAGATCGTTTCTAAGCATTTAGACGAACTCAAAATAATTCATTTTAAGAAATTCCTCACTTATTCCTTAAAGCGCGTAAATCAGGTTCTTTTATAACAGAAACAATATATCTAAAATATATTCAATAATTTAAAATTTTGATAAAAATAAACTTTCCAATTTTCCATTTGAAAAGTTTAAGAACAACAGATTTCTCTTAAACCTTGGCTTTGAAGCAGGGATGTTCAAACTTTCTGCTTCATCAGACTACATTTGTGCGGAAATGTATGTTTCGAGCCGCACGTGCACAGCGTGGTACATACACAGCCCCCTCTCCCCCCCTTTAATTAGCAAAATAGCCCCCATAACTAATCAGGGATACGCCTTATTATAATGAACCTATAATCCAAAATTTGAAGCAAATCTGATAATTCTGCATAAAAAGCAATTTATTTAATTTAAGGGAGGTTATATTCTATTACCTTTCTATACTTAGCCATTAAACCCTTAAAACTATTCAGGGATTCACCTTATCAGAAAGAACCTACATTTAAAATTTGACTTACCTCAGATAATTCTGCATAACAAACAATTTATCTAATTTAGGGTGAGATAATTGCCCATCCCCCCTTTATTAAAAAGCAAAAGAACCCATAATTAATCAGAGATACGTCTTATCATAATGAACTTATATCCAAAATTCCAAGCAAATCGGATAATTCTGCGTAAAAGTTATTAATTTAATTTAAGAGAGGTTATTCCCCCATTCCCCCTCTACGCTTAACCATTAAACTCCCAAATCTCTTCAGGCATTATATGTTATATATAAACCTTATCAGAAAGAATCTCTATCCAAAATTTGATACATATTGGATAATTCTGCATAAAAACCCATTTATGTAATTTAGGGCGGAGGAGGGGAGGGGGGGTAATCGTCCCTTCCCAAAACTAATCAGGCAAGCGTTTTTTCAATATGAACGTATATCCAAAAATTGAACCAAAACAGTTAATTCAACATGAAAAACTCATTTACCTAAAGTATGAGCCTCCCCCCGATCCCCCTTTCATTCTTAACCAATGAATCCCCAAAATCTATAATAAATCCCTAAAACCAATTCCTCGTCACCTTTTTTTCCGTGTGATCTTTTTTCCAGTAACTTTTTTCCGTGTCACTTTTTTCCGTTTACCCAGATTCTTATAACCGGTTTTCAAGCACTGTATATTCCTCCCCCGAACATACACACACACAATATAGAAATACAACATGTATTATTCTTTAAAGAAAATTTTAACTGTAGAATAACGGTAATTAAAAATATATGCATTTTCGTCAAAAATTGTAGACCCAAAGAGGTTATTCCCTAAACAAATCTTTATACAAATCAGACAGGGGCGGGTCGATGATTTTCATGCAAGCAAGGTTGTGAGACAATGTGAAAAAATTTCGATTTGGGCACACTTCGCTTAAGAATAAAGTACAGTCCCAGAAATAAGTCCGATCCAGTCTGGACCGAGCTTTCAGATAAAGGAAGACCTGGGCACGACCCAAAAAACTAATGATCAGACTCGACCCGCCCCGAGTCCATGTAGTCCTCTAAACGGCATTTGAATGGAAACTAGTTGGATGTGCCATTCCCAAAACTTTCTTCTATCTCATACATACATTTTAATATTTAAAAAAAATAGTTAGTCATTTTAATGCTTTAATAATTTTACAATAACAATTCAATATCATACCAACTTTGATTTTTATCTTAAATTTCTACTTCAGTCAATTAATCGGAATAAAAACGAATTTCCATCTCTGCACGAGCCGATGGACAATAGAATGATAGCCAGATTTTTTTTTCAAATTATGGGAGGACCTACTTGCCTCACCAAAAATAATCATATACAAAAATTTAGTTCAGTTCTAGAACTAACTACTAGATTGTAAAATTTTAGGTGGTGCAATGTTGAAAATGGCATAAAATTCGCTATTGCAGTGCCCCCTTCCGGCGGATTTTTTTTTTTAAATTCAGGGAGGACCAATTAGTCATAGTCATACACTTACAAAAAAATTTGGTTCAATTCGATGTATAACTTCATATATTTTTGGTCGGTACAATACTGAAAATGGTACAAAAATCGCGATAGCAGCGCCCCCTTCCGACGGATTCTTTTAAAATTCAGGGAGGACCAATTAGCCATAGTCATACACTTACACAAAAATTTGGTTCAATTCGATGCATAACTTAATATACTTTTGATCGGTACAATATTGAAAATGGCACAAACACGCGATTGCACTCTCTGGATGTCTGTGTGCATACCCTTCGAGACAATGCTGGTCTGAGTATTGTGTTTTAGTAATTGCTCCTTTTTGCTAGTTTGGAACTTAGTATTAATGTTACAGAAGAGGAGGGGCTAACTTACCTTATAGCAATTGCGGTAGACAAAAAACAGACACAAGAGGGAGATCTTATAATTGTTCCGTTTAATTTTTTAAATACGGAACTCTAAAAAGTACTTATTACAGTTTCCCTTTCATGCTTATGTTTTCCATTCAAAAAAGGGGGTCATGGGCAGCGTAAATAGGCACATTTATTCCAAAGTATTGGTCTTTCCATATTTATTTCTGTATATCCCATTGTAAACTAAATTGATTTTAAAATGAGTCCTTAACTGTATCTAAATATCTGAAATATTAATAACATTAACACGTTTCCACGGATTGGAGGCTTAAAAATATAAAAATTTCTATACTAGTGAATCTTTAAATAAAAAAAAAAAACCACTTAGAAAAATTTATTGTAGACAGATTCTTTATTAAGAAATTCGCCGTCTTTTACAAATGTGTTATGATTTTTTTTTACACGGATTATTCTATCCATTTTGCATTGATCTAGAAATTGTTTCGTTTAAGACAGGATTTCGTCGTATACAGATTTTTGTAGCACCTTTTATAATACTGTTTCCCCCATCCCCTAGCATTGTATATAAACCCCTAGTATTGTATATGGAAAGTTTAATTGTTGAATCATGATAATTTAAAATTAGAATAAACTATGGCTATAACGGAATCGATCGGTATCTTGAAAATTTTCCGTAGAAGACAATATTCCGTCTTAGACAAATTCTACTCAGTCTGCGGATTCGCAGGAACTTGAAAATCTTTCCGATTTAGACATATTTCCGCCTTACACAGTCCACCTTGCGCATAGAGTTTACTGTATATATCTATTTTCGGCGAAATTGTATACAGCCCAGGTCCGGTTCGGCGCGATCCGAGTCTGCAGAAGAAGTAAGACTAGGATACTACCCAGAGAAGTGATATCCAGACTTAACCCGTCCTGAGGCTCGTGTAGGCCTCTAAATGTCATTTGAAAGAGGGAAAAAGTGTACTAAGGTCTGGAAAAATTTTAAATAAATTGTGAAAAAATTGAACGCAAATTTGAACGTAAATTTCGTTCAAACTCGTCTGTTTTTTGAGTTTCCGTTCAGTTCACGCTCGTTTATAAAATAGTGAGCGAAGTTCAGTTCAAAGTTCACAAATAGTGAGCGAAACTCGTGAGTTTTCGTTCAGTGAGCGCATTCATACACAACACTGCTTTCCACGATTTCTACACTCCATTTAAATCTAATGACTTTTGAACAGATACACTTAATGGATGTAAATGATAATCCCTCTGAGACATCAGTTTTTGGATGATTATAGACAAAGGTAGAGTTGCAACAGAAAAGATATCACCCAGTGTTAAACGCCAACACACTTCAACTTTTCAAATTGATTGAGAAATAATCATTATATGATATATAATATTATGGTTGTTGTTGTGTTTATGATGGCCAATTATCAGCACAAGAAATATTGGCCTAAGAAGTGGGGGAATGCCTTCAATGAGGGTCTTCCTAAGGAAACCTAACCCATATTTACACAAGATTTGAAGAAAACCTTAGAAAACTCTGAATAATTAGGTTAACGGGTGCTATAGGTTTCGAACCCAACACCTCCCGTCTCCCAGTTTCAAGAGCAGAAACCTCTCAGTCACTGATGGGGCAATATCTTGATTGTTGCATTTTGTTTATTATTATTTTTTTTATAAAACTTTATCAGTGCGCTTTTGGATAATCCTTTAAGTTTTAAATAATATAAATTTAATTTTTCTAGAGGATTTCTTTTGAATTTTTCAAACTGCCTGAGAAAATTTACACAATTATTTAATAAATTTTAGAAGGATTTTGCCAACTAAACTTAAGTTAGAATTTATAGGAATTTTGTGTCATATTTATAATTTCAATCAAATCTTTTATTTATTTATTTATTTTGTATTTTGTAAAATTAGAAAATGTACAAATATAATTAAAAAAATTCCAACTGAAACTTTTCTCCCCCAATATCCTCTGACAAGAAAGCTGAGTATGTGCAAAGGCAAAAGGAATCCTTCTAAAAATACTTTTTGTTTTGTGTAATCAATAATACTTTTGGCTCAAAATAAAGTAATGTATCAATAACAAACTAACTATAACTAAACAGTACTGCTACTAATCGATGTGTTAAGTGAATTTTATAACAAATTATCTTAATGTACTTTAAAGAGTTTTATATTGTATACGTATGCTTCTAAAAAATAATGATTAAAGCCATTTTTCATGTTCTCCCTGTTGTTCATCTTAAGAATAATCATTGGAGAGTAAGTTCCTTAAAAATATTGTTTTTGCAGAAACAGAGCTGCAACAGTTTCATCTACCCACAACAAATTCACCTTAAAAAACAAAGATAAATTCAAGACAATATATGTACTACATTTGACTTTTAAAAACCTCTGATATTTAAAAAAAAATTACAACACATTATGAGCTAAAGTAACAATAAACACATAAAAAATCAATTTGGAGAGGATAAAGAAATGAACAAGTGACAATTCCTACCTCCATATTATACTTTCACTTTATTAAAGCATAAAAAGAAACATTCATCACCCTTTCTCGCTTATTTCATCAAGGTATGCATGTGGCTGTTTAAAAATTTTCAATAAATAGCTTTAAAAAAATAATACCCAACAACTTAACTATTTAAACCTTCATTCTACTGAACTGTAGTGACGCCTAATAATTTGCTTATCAAATTTTCTTGAACATTTCGGACTTCTCATACTCCAAAATGTTACGATCCAAAATTCAGTCAAAAACATTAGAGGAATTTTTTAGATAAAATTTTCATACAAAAATTTGCTGCTACTATAACATAGTAGCAGGAAGGATCGAGCGTAACTCGGTCAAAATTGGCCTTCAGTTCAATTCAATAAACAAAACATTTATGGCAGAATAACAATTCCAGTCAAGGATCGATTATCCGCTCTCCCATAATCCGCAATTTTCTATAATTCGCGTTACTTTACGAATGTAAACAGTGAAATAAACAGTTAAGAAAATTTACAAATTAATGATCCAAAAATGATTTTTTAACACAACTAATAAAAAAACTTGAAAAATATCATAATAAAGATCTAATTTTCATAATATAACTTTTTAATTTTATTAACAGTAAAAAATATACTGTATTACAGATTGTATGTAATATTTGAATGTAATTATTTTTATTTGAACACATACATCAATTTTTTAATAAAATTACTTTAAAAATGCATTTTTTGAGACAGCATATTAAAATAATTATTAGATTTTATAATTATCTATTCATATTATACCGATTACAAAATTAAAATGTTGTCTAGGAATAATAAAATTATGCATATTCCATAATACTCTATAATCCACAATGTTCCACAATCCACACAACCTTTGGCCCCAGCTTGTGCGGATTATAGAACTTTGACTATATATAGTGCTGCCATATGAATATGGCAATAATATCACTGAAGTGATATTATTTAATTTTATCCCCACCAAGCCTGCAAATGTTTTGGCATTGGTAATCTTGATATTACATTTTTCTGCCAAATCTCATGAAATGTTGCCAACTTTGACACTTTGTTTACTGTTTACTTTTCAATAAGTTAATAACTGTTTCAATCTTCATTCTCTTTAAAATACAATAAGACAAATAGCGTGTTAGACACCACAATGACACATTCATAAAATTTTCTCAACCGTGTGATCTATCCCAATGGTCTTCTCTTACCTTAAAAAATAGTAGGATACAAAATTTAATCAGGATCATCTAAGATTTTTTTAGATAAAATTTGCAAACGCACAAGATTTACGTGATGACAGGAAACAAAATTGCTGTGCCACAAAAAATTCTGAATTCGGTAATACAAAACACAACAAACAAAAATGAAAATAAATCTTAAAAAACAAACTGTACAATTTAATAGGCAACAGCTTATATTTATGAATCATATAAACATGGTGGATAAATATTAAATTCGTTATTTATAAATTTTTAAGAAAAATGGATAAATTTGCTCATAATGTGTGCAAAGATTACATGATAATGAGATGTGTTTCACTTAAACTCTTGGAAAAAAATTTAAGAAGAAAATTTATTAAATAAGTAAATTATTTTCTTCTTTGCATCAAAAATATTTATAGAATATTTCTCATATTTTTTCTAAAGTGTTACTTCAATAAAGCTTTCCTATTCATATAAGATATTGAGGTACAATTTATCATTTCATGTTAAAATACAATTTTTATTTCAGCATAAAATTACTTTACAGTGAAATAACAAAAAATTAAACAAAAAACCATAAAAAACTTTATAGAAAAATTTACTGAAATCTAATGAATAAGTCCGGAGTTATTTGCATATTATCAAAATGACAACTATGCCAATTATGGAAGGATTTTACAATTTTTTAATCACTAAATTAAAAGAGAGATACGTGATAATAATAAATGCAAAGACATATTCAATTTTGACTATAGAAATGTAAGAGATTTTCAGGAGGTGTCAATTTGGTATGCAATGAACAATGCCTTCTTAGATGATGATTATGAGAAAATCCTTTGGAACATATTTCACAAACAAAGGGTTTCTCTCCAGTATGAGTTAAGAGATGTTTTCTTAGACTACTGTTATGAGAAAATGCTTTAGAACACATTTCACAAACATAGTGTTTCTCTCCAGTATGAGTTAAGTGGTGGCTTCTTAGACTACTCTTCTGAGAAAATGCTTTGGAACATGTTTCACAAATATAGGGTTTCTCTCCAGTATGAGTCAAGAGGTGTTTTCTTAGAGTACAGTTATAAGAAAATGCTTTGGAACATGTTTCACAAACATAGTTTTTTTCTCCAGTATGAGTCAAAAGATGTTTTCTTAGAGTACTCTTCTGCGAAAATGTTTTGGAACATGTTTCACAAACATAGGGTTTCTCTCCAGTATGAGTCAAGAGATGTTTTCTTAGAATACTCTTCTGAGAAAATGCTTTGGAACACGTTTCACAAACATAGTGTTTCTCTGCAATATGAGTCAAGAGGTGGCTTCTTAGATTACTCTTATCAGAAAATGTTTTGAAACATATTTCACAAACATAGGGTTTCTCTCCAGTATGAGTAAAGATATGTCTTCTTAGAGTACTCTTCTGAGAAAATGCTTTGGAACATGTTTCACAAACGTGGGACTTCTCTCCAGTATGAGTCGTAAGATGAGTCCTTAGGTTACTCTTTTGAGAAAATGTTTTCAAACATACTTCACAAATAAAAGATTTTTCTCCTGTATCAAGGGAGGAGTGTTCTATTTTACCACCATTTTGAGGAACAAAGTGATGTCCCGTAGAGGAAGATTTTTCTTCTGTAATCGATGACATTGTATCATGTGAAAATGTTATGTTTCAGATGATAACAGAATCTCCTTTAAACTATAAGTATAAAGAGATTATAGCCATTTTCATGCAAGTCCTATTGAACTTCAGTAAGAGAGTTTTATCAACCTTTCAGTCTGAGAACAAAAAGAAAATAATAAAATAATGCATTTTTAAATAAATAGTAGTAAATTCATATTTATATCCTGGATTTTTAGATCTTAAAAAATTTCTTGCCCTGAATCTTTAGATTGTTTAGAAATTTTTTGCTCAAGATTTTTAACCATTTTTGGTTTTACAATTTTTTTTTCCTTTTACAAATTTTTTGCTCTTGATTTTCTTATTTTTAACTTTTTTACAGGATTTTTCTTTAAAAAAAAAAGTTTTACTATGTATATGAAATTTTGTGTGCAGTAATTTCCAAAATATACAAAATAAAAAACAAAGGAAATACAGTATTATAGTTATCAAATAAAATCAATAAAAGTTCACTTGCATTTATTTTCTACATATACCTGTCTTCTAATGGGACCAGGTTTATGCATATCATCTTCATCCTTGTAACTTAGTGACACAAAGACATCACAAAAATCCTGTTTCTCACCATCCTCTAATTAACAAATAATGAACCCATAAAACAGAGCTGCTCACTCCACACATCAAATTATAAATTTTCCTAAATAAGCTTATTTGGAAAATCGACCTATTCTCCCCTCGACCCAAAAAGCCACACTTTATACAAAATACAGAAAATCACATTTCAATTACATCCATTTTCGATGATGAAACCACTCAATAACAACTGTATGTCAACCATGGTCTTACAAAATAAACAAAACTCATGTCACAAATGAATTTTAAAAGAATTTAAGAAACAATTTTAAAATAAAAAAACTCGTTTATTGCTTGTTTTAGAATTCAACGATAGTTTCTTATGTTTATGTGGGGTTTTTTTAATGTAAATTTCAATAAGCTTTATAGAGGTACTGAACTAAGCAACGAATTATTAAAAAAATATTTACTTTCAATTGAACAGAACAGAATCGAATTCATCTATAAGCAACACAATGTTTTAAGTTGGGCATATTTTTTTCAAAGCAATTAGCTGTATTTAAATTAAAATTTTAGTAATATTCGGTAAATTACTTAAAAATAAATAATAAAAATAAAATAAGTTATCTGCTATAAATAAAAATAAAAAATAATAATGCTTTAAATAATTCAATGATAAAGCAGCAAAAATGACAGTTGCAACACTTAAATTTTATACCGTCATTATAAAATAGTAAATTCTAGAATTTTTAATTGAATAGTAATAAAATAAACTATCCTATACCTTACTTTAGCATGAGTTTAGTTTGGTAAAGAACTTGGGTGCAATAAATTTATGTTTTAAAAATTACCAGAACGAACTACGGAAGATAAAAGACACCAATAAAAGAATGAAACATGAATTGAATCATGATTCATTAAAAATGATTCTTGCATTTTTAGAAACAAATTATTAATATTTTTTATCAATTAAATTGCTGCAATGACAATATGGCTAGAACTCTTTTTAACTCCTAGTTATAATGCTAGTAACCAGACAGCTATTAAAAACCTTTCCAAAAGATCTGGGCAAAACTTTCCTGAGTTATCCAAAATCGAATTGTGTCCAATTTTTAATCCAAAATACATATTTAAGTTCTAGATTCGCAAATTTTAAAAATGATATATATTTCTTTATAAAATAAATATTTTATTTTGTTAATTAAAAATTAGTTGAACATTACTGAGTTTTTTCCAATGGAACAATAGAATTGATTGAATTATTTCATCATGAATGAACCTTTTCTCGTGATTCATTCGTTGTGCTAGCGTCTGTAATAAAATGATACTATTGAGTATAACAGTAGCTAATTTTTTAAAATCAATTTACTGAATCTATCTTCTTTACTAAAACAACTTAATGGAAATATAAATTTCGTTAGTTATACTTCTACTGAAAGTTCTGTAACTTGTGATTTGATCTTATGAAGACACTAAATTTTATGTGTCGCTTTGCCACTTATATAGAAAATCGCCGATTATGGAAGTGCAGATTATAGATCTTTGACTGTATTAACAGTAAAAAACAAACAATATTATGTATGTGATTATTTCTATTTAAATGCAATAATCTTGTTCTTTTCCTGGCATAAAATAAAGTTTTTATTACAGTTTCATAAGAAACATAGTACCTAGGGATGGTGGTACATAGTACATGTGGATAGGCGCTAATTTATCTTTCAGTGGCACACAGAGAGAAAAAAATATGATCCCCCCCACCCCTTTCCCTTTTATTCACTTTTCAGGTGGGTTCGCAACTATGCATATGTGTAGCACCTATTGACAATTCATTCACCCGAATACATCATCTGGTGGATAAAAGATGTAACTTATCACTTCAGCAGAGTGCCGTGCACAAGGGCTTCCTTAAAGTGCAACTTCGGTCAAATGAAAAGGCCAGTTTCCTAATGCTAATCGTGTGGAAAAATTATAAAATATCTCAATATTTTTGAATTATTTTTTTGCATTGGATAACTGAGGTTGGTCTGAATGTAGTTTAATTTTTTCGATTTTGGTTGCAGATATTTTTTATAAGGGTGCTTTTGCTTTCCAAACTGGTTTCTCATAAAAAATATTTATAAACAAATTCAGAAAAGTAAAAAAAAATGTTCTGCATTCAGATCAATCTCACCTATTAAATGCAAAGATAAATAAATAAATAAAAATAAATTATTCAAAAATTTTAAAGTGCAACCGAGATATCGTTAGAAATTTCTTCCACTGGATTAGTATTAGCGAACGGGTCTTTATTTTTGAATGAGGTTGTCTCTTAAGACTTAGAAGTGGGGGAAGCCCGACGTCAAGCACGGGGATCCCTATTAATAAATCTATTCTTTTTTTAAATGAAATCCATTTTTTGTATGCTTAAATAATTTGAAATTTTATAATTAAAACTTAGAGTAAATATAACACTATTAATATTAAATTAAAACTAACTACATATATTCATATGAAAAACATTTTATTATGTACATAATTATATACCTAACCAATTAGATTTGTCATTTACCAATGTAGAACTACAGTTGATAATAGTTGAAATTCAAAATATGTTTTATGATTTACCAATTACAGTATAGGCCAATTTCAACTGACGTCACACCCTAACAATCACCTTAGCAACCAGACGTGTTTTTTGGTTGCCCCCCCCCGCCCCTCCAAAATTTGCCTGATTGTGATTGGTTCAAAATGTAGGATATAAGTTGTCAATTATGATTGGTTGAATAAATTTTGAGAGATAGATGATCGCATGATTGAAACTGATCCGTAGTAAGAAAAAAAAGCAGTTTCTACAGGGAAAAAGGCAGGAAGTTGCAGGGAAAAAATCCTTCATTTTTTTTAACCCTGATTGATTTTTTTTATTTCTAAAAATTACTTTTGAAAAGTATTTGGGGATCCTTTTGTGTTTCAGTGAGTAAGCGCGAGCTTATTCGGTAAACAGGCCATGGCTGTGCAAGCTCATTACTTCACATGTATCTTAAATGATTTGTTCAGAATGAATATTCTTTAGCACAATTTCAGATTTCCTGTGACATTTGTGTTCTGTTTTATATGACAAAATACAGTCAAACCCCAATAATACGTGCCTCGCTTAATACGCGAAACCGCTTAATATGCAAATTTTCTTTAGTCCCTTGAAATATTCCTGTCTTACGCATATTAAAAACCCCCGTTTAATACGCAAATGATCTTAGTTCTAAACATACGATATTTTAAATGAAGTATTTTCCCAAGCATTTTATACAACAATTATTTAACTTATTTTTTATAAAATAATTATTTAAGCCCAATTAAATTGAGCATTTCCCCCTTCAATTCTACACGCTGACAAGATGTGGACCCCAATCCGAGACTAGCACGAGCTTGCCCAATCATAACGTCGATTTAGACTAAGATCTAGTTACCTCGAAGTTAGAAGTCCGCCAGTGTAACAGCGACTGACAAACCAGATGAGGAGGGTGAAGATGATGAACCTTCGTTCTCGGCCCCATCCCCATTCTACAAAGTTACAGAAGCATTTGTACACAAAGGAACCTCAACAAGCGAACTTTATCACTATCTAAATAAGGCGGAAAACATCATGGTGATAGCGCGACCGTTTGTCACAGGGCAAAATTGACAGCTACATTTCCAAAAAGTAATTTTTATGACATTATTGACTTCAGTAAGTTTTTTTCATTGACTTTTTATTATCATCAACACTATTTATTATCGCATCTATCTTTTCGTATAGCTAACAAAAATTTCAGTTTTGTTAATATGATTAGCAGAAATTTTTGTGTTCGTCATTCAATTTTATGCGTTATACATAATAATAAAAAATCTTAATTTGAAAAAACATAGGATTTTTACTTGTGAAAATAATGATTATTTGAATTTTCAGCTTTCAAACGTTCCTGCTTAATAAGCAGATAGTGATTAAAATAAATAAAGTGAAGGCTGCGAGCCTTCGGTATCCGTCTGCATGAAACAGCTCATAAACTACCCGGCTGAATCATTTGAAATTTAAAATGCATAATTGTTGTATAATTTTGTCATGTCATTTGAAATTTCATGAAAATTGGATGTATAGTCCCATTACTGGAACAACCAAAAGTTAAATAAAAAAATTACATGACGGCCAATAGGAAAAAAAAATAAATGTTTTTTAATGATGTTACACTCATTCAAACATAGTACCTCTTTTGTTACAATTTATTTGGCCATCTTCAATCGGCAAAAATTCTGCCTTTAGATAATAAAAAGAAGATTACTTTAAAATACTGGTGTCCAGAAAATTTTGAAAACCTGTGAAGCACAGAACATATGGCAAAACTACGATACAGATAAAATTTTTAAATATATAGAGATATAACTATCGTACAGCTGCTAAAACTGTATGCTGCATTTTATTTAAATTATTAGTGTCCTTTTTTTATTAGTTCATTTTTTTTTTCATGAACACGAGCATATGTTTTTGATAAATAAATGAATAAATAATTATAATAACAATAATAATAATAGCACTTAAAAGGGTCGTCTTTTTTGGAGAGGTCATCATGTTGTTCCTCACTATAATAAAAATCATTCATCTAAAAGTTTGTAAAATTTTATTTATTTTTTCTCCAGAAAAAATGTTGTAACAGGTTCATGAACTCACAACATAACCATTTTGAAAAAAAAAAAAAAAAAAAAAAAAAAAAAAAAAAAAAAAAAAAAGGCAAATGTTAAGTAACTTGCGCATTTTAAACATTTGCATAAAACAACATTAACTTTGAAAAACCTGTAACATTACAAAAAAGAAAACAGCTTAAAAAATAATGTATAATGCATTATGTGCAGAAATAATTAAAAACACATAAAAAATTGGATTTGGAGAGCAAGGAGAAAAAAATAAGTTCCTTCTTGAAAAGTCGAGTTTCAGTTCAAGAAGTCAAGAGAAATTATTTTCTCTTCTTGTCATCACAGTATACTTACGGATATTCATCCCAATTTTGTAATAAGCATTTTTTTTTAAAGTTCAACTGTCCAGTAACTTAATAATTATTTTAGCCTATATTCTCAATTACCGTTAACCTGCAGTGATGCCTAAATGACCTACTCATCAAATTTTCTCGAACAATCGTGTCTTTTGATACTCCAAAAAGGTAGGATAAAAAATTTAGTAGTATTCATTAGAGTTATTTTTTAGTTAAAATTCGCATACATGCACACAAACATTTGCATTATAATATAGCAGGAAAGACTGGGCATAACTCAAAATTAGCTTTGCGTTCAAACTCGATAAAGTAGTACATTTTTGGCTGATTAACGATTATATATTGATGCAAAATTCAGTGGTATTCCATTTAACGCCAAGCATTCATTTTGGCATTGGTAGTGTTGAAATCGATTTTTTGGCCGAATCTAGCGAAATGTTGCCAGCTTTGAGACTTCATTTGCTATTTGCTGCCAACTTCTCAATAATTTAACAACGGTTTCAAATTTCTTTGTCATTGATTCATATGGAACACTGGATGTGACTGATCACCTAAAACAATACTTGGATTTTTTTTTTTATGACTCTTGGATCAGATGAAGCAATCATCGCATCATACTTTTTGCTATAAATCTTTTTAATTGCAAGAAACTATGAGTTTGTAACTCAAGAAATCAATTTCACAACTAGCATCATTTTATGAAGTTACTTTTATTCATAATTTAATTTACTAGCCTAATTATTCGCCAAATCGGAAGAATCTGGTAGAGAAATCAAGAATTCAGTATATTTATCTTAGTTAGACGCATGGGATAAATCGCCAGACATTGTTCCTGCTACATTTTTTTTTGCATTTTATTAATTTTATTTAAAATATAAGGCACTATCAAATTATCCTATAGCCCAATTTTGCCAAATTATACAAATTTACATAATTTTATTTTAAATAACAAAAAAAAAAAAAACAATTAGTAAAGCATTAATAAAAATACAAATAAAAAATCTGAATAAAAATCACTTGCTAACATAACGAACACATGTATTGTGTTTAATGTCAAGTGATTGTAACATTTACAATTATAGATTAATAGAATTTACTCTTATAGTTAGTTTATAGTTTTTTGGTCGACAGGATAATCGAGTAGTACAAAATATAATTCTTTCATTGATTCATTTTATTTAAAATACACAAATTTTATTTAAAACTGAAACATTTAAAATTCATGACAATTGCGTATTTCTTGTAAAAAAAAGAAGGTACTAGTAGGTTATCCCGTCGACCAAAAAATTATCGCCAAATTATAAGATTAAATGCCAATAATTTATGATCGTGAATGTCACTTTCAATGATATTAAATACGAATCATGTGTTTAAAATATTATTGATTTTTATTTCGACTTTTTATTTGTATTTTTATTAATATTCTACTAATTATTGGTTCTTTCGTTATTGAAAATAAAAATTATGTCAATATGTATAATTTGGTTATTAGTTTGGCAATTTGTATAATTTGGTGAAATTGGTCGTCACGATAACAAAGTAGTACCATAAACAGTTACTATTTAAAATAATTTATCCTTATTACCCTTTAAAGCAATAGATTCAAATTTTATTGAAATTTGTTTAGTTTCAACTCTTCTAAGATATTCATCAATTAACTTGTTTTGAACATATTTTAATGATAAATCTGTGTCATATTTGCTTTCAATAGCAGTTATAAAGGTACTATAAGAATTTGGTAAAGAACAGAGCAAAATAGCTATTAAATTATCATCTTGTATTACTTCACCTATACTTCTTAATTTTTCTGCCAATTCTAAGACAGAATTTATATGTTCCTGCATTTTAATACTTTCTTTATATTTAATGGAATACAACTTCCTAAGAAGATAAAGTTTATTTGTAAGATTTACCCTTTCATGCACAGATTTCAATTGATCATATGTTTCTTTAGCACTTTTAGCATGTCTAACATGAACAATTTGAGAATCTGGGATATTTAAACAAATTAATGCTCTAGCATTTCTATCATTTTTCACCCAATTGTCATCATTTTCTTTTTTAGGTTCAAATACAACATCATATAAACCTTCTTTGATTAACAATTGTTCAATTTTGAACTTCCATACTGAATAATTATCATCAGTTAACTTATCAATATAATGAGATTCTTTAAGACTAGACATCATTATATAATAATTGTTTATTTCACAGAAAATAAAAGTGTGTTTATCTTATTAATTTACAACAATAAAATATTATAAACTCATATATATTGCTAATGATGAAATAAGAATATAATAGAATTCTTGAGAACAATTTTTAAAGTTACTTCTGGTTTCAGAAAATTTTTCTTAAGTATTCAAAATTCTTTGTTTAAAACATATTATTTGTATTTTCAATTAATACATAATAAAATTTCAATAAGAAACAAGCAAAATAATTTCTTTTCATATCAACAAATAATAGTTTTGGCTTCAAAACAAGAACAATTCTTTGAATTTTCTTTTCTATCATTCACTTCCAAAAAATACAATATTCAGAAAATAATCATCTCAAATTATTTCTTTTGAATTTAAATATTATATTTTCTGTTTTGATATTATTAAATTTTGAGACTCATTTTTCAGTCTCATAATCAACAAAGTTGGAATGTTATTCCGTAAGGCGTGAATAAGTGAATTCCTCAATAATAAAAAAGAGTTAAAAGCTTTACCTTTTAGTTGACACACATTTATTTTAAGAAATAAAGTAGAATAATGATGAACAAATACTTGGAATATTTCACAAAACAAAAGAACAGATGCACAGTCTTCACAATATTTACAGAAACACAACAAATAAAGAAAAATAACTTTGAAAACATATATTAGCTTTAGTTTGAAGCAGTTCTTGATAAATAGTAATTATTCCTTTGGAATCATAATGTATAATAATGGATTCTTAATCCTTGACAACATTTTGCTGTCTACTACCACTAGAGTCACGTTTTAAACTAAACTGTTCTAAAGTTCTCTTCCAGTGAAAACAGAAGAATGTCTGGTGCTGCCATCTGGCGGCAGATTTTGGTACAAAAGAAGCAATTGTCTAACAGTATGCTCCAAGAATTTCTCTACAAGTAGTAATTTAAAAAAGTACCTCTTGACGCATACAGGAGAAAAACCTTTTGCTTGTGAAGTATGCTCCAAGAAATTTTCTGCAAGTAATAATTTAAGAAGGCATCTCTTAAGGCATACCGGACAAAAACCTTTTGTTTGTAATATATGTTCCAAAGGATTTTCTCAGAATAGTGATCTAAGATGGCATCTCTTGACTCATGCTGGAGAAAAACCATTTGTTTGTGAAATATGTTACAAAGAGTTTAGTGGTAAGCGTACTCTAAGAAAGCACCGCTTGATTCATACAGGTGAAAAACCTTTTGTTTGTGATCTATGCTATAAAAGATTTTCTCGGAATGATAGTTTAAGAAGGCATCTTTTGACACATACACGATAAAATCTTTGTGCTTCTGAAATGTGTTCCAAAGAATTTTGTAGACATTGAGAACTAGAAAGACATCTCGTGATTGATACAGGAGAAACTATTTTGTTTGTGTTATATGTTTCCAAAGGACTATCTGTTAACCATTATTTAAAAAACATTTGTCTCGTATAGATACCTCTTAAAAATCTCTTGCATTTTTGTTCTTAAAATTATGTATGAACCCTGTATGTTTCTTTGCATTTACTATTATCACATCTCTTCTGTTTTAGCATTTAGTAATAAAAAAATAATAATTGTAAAAAATTTCCATAATTGTCATAGTTGTCATTTTGATAAAGAACTCCAGACCTGTTCATTAGTTTTCGGTAAAAACTAGTTTTAAAAGTTGGTGTCAATCTAACATAAAAATACCGGGTTATCCCATCGACCAATTTCGCCAAATAATATAAATTGCTAAACTGCTCACCAGATTACACAAATTAACATATTTTTGTATCTGAATAATTGTTAAAAAGTATAACAAAATATTAATAACAATATAAATAAAATATTGACTTAAATATCATTTGATGATGCAACAAACATGAAATGAATGTGACATTTCGATTAGCCATTATTAGCATTTTATCACATAGTTTGGCGATAGTTTTTGTTTTATCAACGAGGTAATCACGCAGTACCAAATATTTAATTCATGATTTCTCTGCCAGAATCTTCTGGTTTGGTAAGGGACTGAGCAAGTAAAATATGAATTAATTTAGGAATGAAAGTAACGTGATGCAGTGCTTAGCATACATTTAAAGAAGACCAAACTGGTCGCCAAGGGAGGATATTCATGTATCATAATATGGCCATATCTTGTGTGTTTTCAAGTTTTATCTAATAAACGTCTCTGATAATTACTGAATTAAGTTGGGTCCTGCCATTTTGCGCTCCAAGAAGATCATTGGGATAGGTGACACGGTTGAGATTAAATAATTCTCACTATGAGTCATTGTATTTTAGTGGGAAAAAAGATCGAAACAGATATTAAGTTGTTGAAGAGTTGTCACCAATCAAAATTTGAAAGTTGACAACATTTTGTCAGATTTGGCATTTTAATTTATTTTCAAGATTATCAATGCCAATAAGGTTTGGTCATCAAGTGAAACAATGTCACCAAATTTGGCACCAGTATATAATTGTTAATCTTCTGACAGTATATTGTTATAGAGTTTAACTTAGAGCTAACTATTGAACGAGCTATGCCCAATCTTTCTCGCAGTTATGTTATAATATAAGCAAATGTTTGCGAGTGTAAGCAAATTTTATCCACAAAAAAATTATAATTGTTTTGGCTAAATTTCGAAATTGATTAAAAAGAAATACCTTCTCATTGAAATTTAAAATTCAATTTAATGGTGCTGCGATCTATGTTTTAAAGAAAGAGATAAAGGATTTAAGAATTATAAATCAATTTTTTGATTTCTTAATTAACCCTTTATAGTCTAACAGTACTTTTATGTACCATTAAAGAAAATTCAATGTAAAGTTTCTTTGATTCTTCTATCTATATTATAAAGGCCAAACGTATATGTGCGTAACGCATACGACATTTTGCGAATGGCAACACTTTCCATGCAATTTCGGGTTTGCAAATTTTACATTTCTATGCATCGCATATTTTAAATTTTTACACCGTCATATAGAGAAAAAAATTTACTTTTAAATGCAATTTGCTTCAAAGCTGTATCTGAATATTTTTTGAGATATTAATTTTTTTCATAGTTTTTAATACCAATTTCTTAATTATGGCAACATAATCACTCCATTTTCTCTTAAAATTGGGGAAAAAAATAGAAATTAAATTGCGCAACACTTTTGCATACAATTTCGGTTTTGCAATTTTTGGATACATCAAATTTTACACTCCTAAACATAGTACATTTTTAATTTTTACATCGTCGTATAGAGAAAAAAATATGCTTTTAAAAGCAATTCGTTTCAAAGCTGTACCTCGATTTATTTTTGAAATATTATTATTTTTATTATTTTATAATTTTCAATACCAATTTTTTAGTTGTGGCAACAGAATCGCTCCATTATCTCTTAAAATTGAAAAGAAAAAAAAATGGAAATTAAAATGTGTATACTATTTTATAAATATCATCTTTTATAAAATCCGATGACTTTCGGTTTTATTTCTTTTAATAATTTAAATAAGTTTATAGTATTTTGTTACTTTTAGCTTAAAATAATATTTGTTTGAGAGTTATACTGACCAATGTAATCTACATTTTTTTTACTGTAACTAATTTTGTAGATTTATTATAAATCAATTTCACAGTTCTTTCTTAAAGATTTTCTTTCGTCGAATTTCGACGGGTTCCATCTAGTACCCACAAAAGCAGATTAGCATTTTCATACAAAGTAATTTGCCAAATACTATTTTAGAAAGCGCAGGTGAACAGTCGAAGCCTCACTATTTTCCAATGCGGTTCCCTTTACACAGGTGTCGCTTTTCTCCTTTTAAAAAATGTTATACGAAAAATTTGCAACTACAAAACAATTTTCTTTTACAGGTGGCATCATAATGCATTTATTGACACCATTCCGTTAAGAATTGCAAGATTCACATAACAGTATTTTTTGATAATGAATCTCATTATTTTTGTACCTATTTTGCAAGAATAGCTCTCACTACCGATATATTAAATGAGTTTTAATTTTAAAAGATGATTTAAAAGTTTAAAATATTGTCATCCATGTTGTTCTGAATATCTCGGACATTAACGTAAATAATTATTCATGTGGAGTAATTTTTTTTGTAACGAAATCATTTATTACTTGGATTGTCAAGCAACTCATACAAAAAAAAATAATAAAAAATAAAATAAAATAAATAAGTCTTGCGAAAATCCAGAAAGATATCAGCGATATGAGTGAGCTGAATTTCAGTTCTTTCTAGAAACAACTGGATGATAAGGGTTTCTTCACAAATTAACAATGTTAATTTAATTTTTTAATCTAATTTTCATTTTTACTTTCTTTTATCTATGCAAGAAGAAAGCATTGGATTCGTTAAAATTTCTTAATTCCGGTTTTTGACGGATTGACACATTTTACAAGTCAGAGATTCCAAAAAATATGTTTTTACAAAATGTTTGTCTGTGTGTGACATAAATTTTGTGGGCTCTCTATCTCCAGAAGTAATACAAGGAATTTAATAAAAAAAATATATTTAGGTACTCCCTGATATAAATTGATGCTGATTATTTTTTGGTATTAATCGCTGTACAAGTGTCGTTGCTGTGCTACCTTTTACGATTCCTTCAACAGCTCTATCTCAAGAACTACTGCATGGATTTTCACTTCACTTAAAATTCGGTTATTCCTTGACATGAATGGATGCCGCTTGCATTTTGGTGTATATCACTCAGCAGGTAGCGCTGCTATGCTGTATTTTTCACGATTTCTGCAATATTTTATCTCAAGATTTAATGCATGGATTATCACCAAACTTTGGATTCCGTTAATCCTGGATATGAAGTGAAATTATATGCATTTTGGTATTAGTCACCCAATAGGGGGTACTGTTATATTCACCTTTTCCTGATTTCCGTAATAGCTCTATCTCAAAAACTGATGCTTGATTTTTTATTCAAACTTCAGATCCAGGTTTATGAGTATTATTGCTTATGTTCTAGTGTAAATCGCACAGCAGGTGGCTCTTTTATCCTGCATTTTCCCGACATCCACAATGTTTTAAATGATGTTTTTTTGTATTGGATAGCTGAGATTGATATAAATGCAGGCCGTTTCTTACTTTTTCGATTTTGGTACGGAACCAAACCAGTTTTGAAAATGTAAGCGTCCACATAAAAAATATCTGTAAACAAAATCATAAAACGGACTGCATACAGATCGATCTCAGCTGCCCAAAGCTAAAAGATATAAATAAATAAATAAATAAATAAAATATAAATATAAAAATGTAACCGAGATACCTTTATAAATTTCTTCCTTAGGTGAAAAGGTCTATTCATTTGAATGAAGTAGCCTCTAAAACAATATTCCGTTATAGGCAGGTTCTTTTTCACGCGTTTTACTATATTTTAATTTAGTTACATTTAATAAGCCTAGACATGTACTATTCTTTATAAAAAAAAATAATGCTTAGTTGTAGAAGAATGATAATTTAAATATATGTGCATTTTTGTGAAGATTTTTTGGTTAGGACAATTTTTACTGATCTTTGAGTTAGTCAGGCATGCCGATAGAATTATTTTCATTCGGGGAGAGTCGAAACCGGAATTAAATTTAGGCCCGTGAAGACTAGAAAGAATGATACCAGTCTCGGTTCGATACGGAAAAAATAAGTTAGACCCGGCCAGGTCCTTCAGAATAAAAAATTCGACCCAGAATATTTAACTAGGCCCGGCCCGAGACTTCAAGAAAAAGTAGTGTCCAGGCCTGGCCCAAGGGCATCAATATGGATGGAGGGGTTGGTAAACTCAAACTTTTTTCAATATGAATCAGTTGTAAGGTTTGAAAATTTTAATTTTATCATGTAAAAACCAAAGCATTGCAAAACTTGCCTAGACAAGATCAGAATGAGCTGAAAGAAATTTCCATTTTTGACGGGTTTACAGCTCAGCAGTTATAATTGTTGGGAATGCATTTTGTCATAACCATGATTTTTTTTCCTATTCAAGCTGGATTCTGTTTCATACATTTTCTGTTTGTGCAAGATTTTAATTTGTCCTTTTGACTGTTTTCACAAAGAGAGGAATATACGGGATCTGAAACAAGTTGAGTTTTAGATAGATTGTTATTTTAGCAAGTATACAGGGTGATTCAGCTCGTCGGTGACAAACTTTAAGGATCGATAGAGCACACCTAGACGAACATTTTTGAATAGGGAATGTAGGGTCCCTGACGCGATGGTAAGGCGCTAGGCGCTTTCGAAAATTTGGGTGCCGAAATTCGAAACGTCATAAAAACTAGGGAAATGGTTAGATTTTCTTGCTTGTTGCGTCGAAATGATTCTGTTTGTTTAGACTTTCTTCAGTACCAATTTGATAAGCGTATCTCTTAAAACATGGATAGGGGGCGCTGCAGACTTTGGAGAGCTAGACAACAACTTTAAGCCCGTTATTTTGATAATTTAACACATGCTCGCCAAAGTTTATACTCTAACTTAAAGTTTGAACCCAAAAGTAGAGCCCTGCAAAAAGCGCAAGAGCCGGAATAAAATGTCAAAGTACAGGGTGGTCGAAACTCGAAGGCTCCTAAGAGATAAACAAACAGATTTCTTGACTTATGGCATGCATTTTCATGATTCTGTTTGCTGGGGCTCTCTGAAACTCAGTTGAACGGTACAAAAAGAAACATCGATAGGGGGCGCTTTGGGCAAAAAACATAATTCGTTGACATTTCGGACGCTAACTGGAAACGGGGCGCTACGATCAGTTAGTAATAATGAAAACACATTTTCTACCTCTGCTCAACACTTCTGAATAAATTTAGACCAAAAACATCAATGATACTGGAAATTTATTTACAAAAAATAACACTACAGAAGATGCTCGAAATTTCGACCTTGGGCCATGATGCAGGCTTCGCACCTCCGTCGCATTGAGGAGTGTGTGTTTCCAACAATGCCAGGAGTGTCTCTGATCTGCCCTGCAGCTGCCACAATGCGCGCCACAAGTTCTTCAGCACTGCTGACAGGTGTATGGTATACCTCGGCCTTCAGGTAACCCCAAAGGAAGAAATCCAAGCAGGTGAGGTCTGGTGATCGGGCAGGCCAGTGAACTGGACCCCCACGCCCGATCCACCGCTGGCCATACCTTGCGTTTAGATGGAGACGCACGTCGTTCGTGTAATGGGCCGGAGCTCCATTGTGCTGGAACCACATCTGGCGACGCGAACCTTCGGGTACGTGCGCCTCCTCCAGAAGCTGCGGCAGCACTTGATCCAGGAAAATCAGGTAATTTCCACCTGTCAGCCGTTCAGGTAACAAATAAGGGCCAATGAGGCAATCCCCCAGAATGCCGGCCCACACATTTACTGAGAAATGCTCCTGGGCTGCTCGGCTTCTGGTTTCATGTGGATTTTCATCACACCACACATGA